>JAWWEU010000040.1:67228738-67412528 GCA_035583155.1 Acropternis orthonyx | reverse complement strand
ATTTTGGGGAGGGTTGGGGGAATTTGGGAATGTTTTGGGGGGGATTGGGGAGGTTTGGGGGGATTTGTGGAAGGGATTTATGGGATTTGGGGAATATTTGGGGGGATTGGGGCAGTTTGGGGAGGTTTGGGGGATTTGGGAATGTTTTGGGGGCATTTGGGGAGGTTTGAGGGGGGCTTGGAGGAATTTGGGGGCAAGTGTGTGACTCAGACTCTATTTGGAGTAGAGATGTGCAGGCCGATATCCAGGGCAGCTCCTTCTCTGATGCATGTAAATATACCACTGAGCTACTCTGACTCCAGCCTGGCTTATGGTGTGGATTGCTCTGGTTTTCTCGGGCTCCAGACATGAAATGTCATGTTACAATTTTTCTGGACTCATTTAAAAATACGTTTCTTCCTACTGCAGGAGACAGAAAGGTGCTTGGTGAAGCAGACTGATGTGTCCTCTGCCCCTCTCTCCCAGCCCAGGAGTCAGTGCAGTGCTGCCAGCTGGCACGGGGTGCTCTGGCCCATGCTGCTCTCTCACACTTGTCCCTTTGTCCCCCTCCCAGGTGGTGTATTTCACAGCCACGTTCCCATACATCATGCTGATTGTTCTGCTGATCAGGGGAGTCTCCCTGCCCGGGGCATCCCAGGGAATCCTCTTTTACCTTTATCCAGACATCAGTCGCCTTGGGGACCCCCAGGTAAGGTGGAGGGGGGACTGAATGGCTGACCTGTGCTTGCATGGATTCCTGTGGCTGCCCTCACTCTCTCCTGTTTGTTTTCCCACTCTCTTTCTTCCAATTTCTTCCTTCTGACTTCTCTTTTCCCCCTTCTGTGGCCATAGGGTAGGGCTGTGATATTGGTGCATATTCTGATAGTTCCTCCTCTCTTGGCCTCCAGTGCTGTTGCCATATTTTCCTGTCTGAGTTGAGCCTGACTGTCTCAGGGGTTTGGGCAGTGGAATGTAACCCTTCATCACAAGTGGTGCCAGCCCCCCTTTCTTGGGGAGGCTCCTTTGCTGCGGAGGCCGACATTGCACGGGTCCCCTTTGCACTGTGCTGGCAGCTTGTGGGGTTGAGCCCTGCTCCTGATGTGTTTACTCCAGCTTCCTTGGGAAGCATGCTGGATGCATGGATGGTGGGAGCTGTGGCATGCAGCAGCAATCCCCAGAATCTGGCTGCCTTCCTTGCCTTCCCATCCCTGGTGAGAAATTCCTGCCTGTTTGACAGGAGGGTCAGCGCCCGACTGCTACTTTTAATCTCTCTGGGACAAGTTCTTCCACGTTAAATCCTGGCTCCAGCTGAGCTACTGTACCAGCCTTTGTGTGAAGGTGTTTCCAAAGGAGATTAAAGGGTGCCTGCCTGGAAAATAGGCCAGCAAAACCCTTGGTAACCTCATTAACTCTTTCTGGTCTAGCAGCAGTGTTGCCTTGGTTATTAATTTTGTGAATTGGAACATAAGTGCTGGTGGAGGTACATCTCTAGCTGATCCTGCCCTCCCTGATGGAGAAGTGAGGATGCCTCTTCCCTGGGGATGGGGCCTATAGCAGTGTGTCATGGACTTAAGAGCATCCCTGGGCTCTGCCTGTGCATTGTGATTCCCTGCAAGTCAATTTGACTTACAGCTTCTGATCCAGGGAGGTAAACACAAGTGTCCGGTTTCCAGCTCCAGGCAGTCTGGTTTTTGTCATGGGAAGGACTCAGAGTTCCTGCTCAGCTTTCTGGAAGTCGCTCTCTGGTCAAGGCTGTGTCTGAGCATGGGGTGAGAAACCTGTTTTACAGTGCCAGCTCCTCTCTTGCCCTGTCATTTTACCTGTGGACAGGAGGTGGGTAGGACAGCTGCTCCCTTGGTGTGTAGGTGCAGCAAGGCTTGGAAAGGGATAGGACAGGTCTGTGTTTGCAGTGTTTGTGTCTCCATTCATGCTGGTGAGATGCGAGAGGTTTCTGAAATGAAATAATACTTTCAAATGGTTCTCCTTCCCTTATAAGAAGTCTTGTTACCCTGGCTGTGTTGCCCAGGGGACTGAATTAAACCACCTCAGGTGTGGCATGGTTGGTACTAGCTGTGTTCTCATTAGGTCCGTCCTGGCAAACTTTTTCAATTACAGCCTGAGCTTTAGAAGCACAGTTTCCTTCCAGCCTGGAAAATGCTAATGCACTGGTGGAAAAGCAGAGTAACCCTTCAGAGCAAGAGGAAAACTCTGATGAGCCAGGGAAGGAAACCTTGCTCCTTCCTCCACAACTCCATCATTCCCCAGTGAATGCTTCCCTTCTGTGGGAAAAGTGAGAGTGAGCAGCAGTGGTTGCCTTCCTCCAGCAAGCTTTAACCATTCTGCTGAACTGAGTAGCAGGGCTTGAGGCTTCTCTTTCGTTTTACCATCACAGAGGGAAGGATTAGTGCCCCAAGCCCCACATGTGTGTCTGTGTCCCTCTGTCTTTGTGGAGGGACAGTGTGAGTCCTGCCAGCCCCCTGGGACCAAGTTGATTATAACTGATTTGTGCTCAGAGGACAGCGAGCTGTTTACCCACAATCCTGCAGTGCCTGAAAAAAAATGGAGGGTTCTTTAGGGGTCTGGGAAGGGATTCTGGAAATTAAAAAAATTTAAGAATACCCTCTCCAAGGCATCTCAAGGGGAGGTTTAAACAAAGGGCAAACAACATACAAGGGGACAAAATTAAAACTCCTCTAAGGTATACGAAGAACTAGGTGAAAAGAGGGGATGAATTATTTATTCGATTCTATCAGGGGAGCAGCAGCAGCTGAGATGTGATTAAGTGTCAGAATATCAGGCTGGTGTGTGGAAATCATTGCTTTTCACCTGCCAAATGACCTTGGACAGAACTGGGAAATCCTGCCTATGAGAGCTCAGGTGAAATGATTGATGGTGGTCTCTTCTGGCAGTGCAGTCTAAAGTGCTCTAAATCTTCCTGCACCTCCCTTTTCTAAATCTATGAAATGCTTATAATTAAAATGGTAAATGAATTGCATTTGACAGGTAGATCAGACTATGCAGAGAAACTGCCAAATAGAAGTTTTGAATAATGAAGTCCAGTTCTGCTCAAATACAAGCAGATAACAGGAAAACCACCAGAGATCATTAATTTTGAACTGTATACCACCAAGGGGGAAAAAAAAAAAATCCAGGAAAACAGCCCCATTGTTCATTTTCTATATGTATAGTATTTAATATTGTGATTTTAGCATGTCAACCATAACTAGATCCAGAGGTTTTCCCCCCACTTTGCGTTTTCTGTGCTCCAGAAGGTTCCTCCTTATTTCATAGACTGTGTTGTGTTTCAACCAAAAGGCAGTCTCGGGGTCATCTACCATTTCTACTTTTGTTCACTCCCCTCTTTGCAATTATCAGTTTTATCAACTGTTTATTTACATGGAAAATGCTGGAAATTTATGAATATGATTAAGAAGAGGGATGCACAGTGAGACGGTGAAATTAAAGGAATTCAGAGTGGGAATAAGATTTAAGTGTGTGAAACTTATCGTTGAAAGAACTTTTCTCAGGTGCTGTTAGGCTCTCTGTTGCTTGATGCTTTCATACCACTGCCAGGCACCATTTAAATAGATGGATTTAAAGAGAGGACTGGTGAGTTTGATGCAGAAAGTGCCAGCTGGGTGTTTGGGTTTGCTTTAAAGAGAAGAAGTGTAATAGTTTCCGTTCAATCATATTAAGTCTCAAGTGATTTTAGCTAAATATCATTAGATTTAATGAGTGAGAATGGAGAAAAAGTTAAACTCAGCAGCCTCTGAGCATTTCTGTCACTGGAAAAGCAGCAAATGTTTCTCAAAACCTCCCACTCTTGTTTTCCTCTCAAAATTTCCAGAAAACCCACCACCTTGCTGTATGTGCTTGTACTTTATCCAGTCCTTATATAAAGAAAGAACTTTCTGCGACCAGCTGTTTTCCATCCATCCCAGATGTGCTGAAGGCCCTCAAAGTTGAGGGCTGTATCCCAGTCCTGGGGGCAGGAAAGCACCAGAGGTGCCAAGGGCCACAGAGGTGTATATTGCTTTTCAAATATCCTTCCCTAAGTTCCTCTCATTTTCTTTCACCCATTCCCCTGAGGGTGTCATTTTGCAGCAGCATTTTCCCCTGCACATTTCCCCCAGGGATTTTGCTTCCCAACAGATAAGACAAGTAGGAAAGGCAAGAGAAAAAGGTGCCTCCAGGTTTTTTGCGTGTCTGTCCGCTCTGCCTGTGGCTGGAGGGGAAGAATGCTGAGGTGTGGCTCATGGCTTGGACTGGAGTGGCTCTTCCTGCCAAGGCTGTGCTGAGGATAAGCCTCTTTGGCCACTGCAGGGAGGATGGAGAGGTGTGTGCATCTTGCAGGGCTGTGACCTGCTGAGTTAACCAAGGGCTCCTGTAGACAGGCTGGAGAAAGGGTCAGAGCCCCAGATCCTCTCTGAATTCAGCCCCTTCCTGCTGCTGCTCCATGACCAGCAAGAGCTGCTGCTTCCCAGCGAGAGGGGAGGGTGACCATGGGCCTGCTAAATATTATTTGTTCCCCTTATTTATTGTTTTCCCAGCAGGCCTTTGACTTGACCCTGTGTGCTGGGTTTGTGCTGTTGCCGGCCCCCTGCCTGCCCTTTCTGGCAGCCAGAGGGTTTGTTTTCGTGCTGGGGATGACCCGCTGTGCCTGTGCATGGACATGTGCACCAGCAGGGCTGCCCTGGTGTGCTGCTTTTGCTCCCACCATGTGCCCTCGTGCCCTGGCAGAGGGTCTGCAAGACCAGGCACTGCTCCCACTCTTCCTGGAGGACAGAGGGCAGGTACTGGGCAGCGTGGAGGGGGAGCTTGTAGCTCCCACAGCAATGCCAAAGGGGCTTGGGGCTGGAATCCGCCTTGCTGGAGCAATGCATCCACGTGGGGTGAACCACAGCTGTATTTACCTTTCAAGGCTTCCTCCTCCCAGCCCTGCCAGCATGGGACCCGGGTGGCTGTCTGGCCATAGCCACGCAGCCCTGCTGAGTCTGATCTCAGTGCTGACTTAGCAGGAAGGAATAAAGCTGTCTGTCTGTCTGCCCACAAGCAGCAGGGCAGGGAGGACCATAAAGCCCGGCTTCCCAGGCAAAAAAGAGCAGCCCTCGGAGCACTCCTCACCCCTTCACACCTCCCTGGGGCAGTCAGCTGTGTTTTTTGGGATGAACAAGAAACCTGTTTGTTTTCCTGTGGTGTTTAAAGAAACCTCAGTAGTGGGAGGGCCCTGCTGGCTGTAAAATGTCCCTGTGGGTCCGCAGTTTCCCTGAGGTATGGGGGTGATGTGAGGTCAGTGCTCTCAGATGGGGATTATGGGGGTCTTGAGTGCTGACACAGGGAGATTCACTGGGAAACAAAGCCTGTCTCCCACTCCCAAAGAGCCCAAGGATGTATTTCCCAAGCAGAGCTGGGGCTTGAGACTGGAAACCTGATGCTTGGCCAGGTGGTGGCTGGGCAGAAGGACTAGGAACACTTTACAGAAATGGAAGTGACTTGTTCCCTGCCTCCTCTCTCCTGGGATAAATGGGAAGGAGGGAAGGCCTGGACTGTGCAGCATGGTGGTGCACTCTTTGCAGCAGTACCCCAGGGCTGTGCAGCTCTGTGCTGCTGCTGTGTCTTTAGGCTGGGGAAAAGACAGCCCTGAGTGAAGGGGGAAAGGCGATCATCTGGAAATGGCACTCTGGGAGTCTTGCAGTGAAACCTTAGGAATCACAGTCTCCCCTTTTAAGTCTGGGCTCAAGTGATGTGTTTGTGTGGTGCAGTGGGTGGCTGGTGGGTTGTACCAGTGCCATGGGCTGACTTGTGAGCTGTGGTGTTGTGAGCAAAAGAAATGCTGGTTGAACTGTAGCTCAAGACCTGGGTGTTTTTTGCTTTCTGCTCTGCATTGCACTGAGTGTGACTCTCCACACAGCATGTCCCCACCCCGTGCTGTATCATCTCTGCCTGCTGATGGAGATGCTTCTCAGCATGGTTACTGTATTTGATGTATGGCATGCACTGGGGTTCAGTAACATTTTGCTCAAAAATGGTCTTACTGTTGTATGTGCTTTGAGGTCTTTCAAAGGAAGGATCTGTTTCAGTACAGGGAGCTATTAAATTCCAGTACATGTAATAAAGCAAATATTGCTGAGAAAATTAAGGGATGAAGGAATGGCCATAACCATGTTGGATAACTGCAGCTCAGGTGTAAAGCTTTTGGCTAAAAACCAAGAGTAGGAGGTTATTACAAACTGCAGTAAACAACATGTTCAAAAAAATTGAATTATGAATTAAATAAAGTGGATGGCTTAGAAAACTGCAGACAACAATCAAATCAAAATACCCATGCTGCCAATGTGCCAGTGAAACCTGAACAGGATAAACTTTATCAGTCTCTTTGGGAGCAGTGGCCAGAGAACAGCAGGATGCTTTTATCTGCAGTGGAGAGAGAGCCCTGCCTGACCCCAGTGAGCCCCTTTAGTCAGAGCAGTCTGGGAACAGCTGAAAAAAACATTTCTCTGAGTCACTGCAGGGAGAGAAATGAACAGAAGGAGCAGGTTGGGGAGGGAAGATTTGGACTGCCGTTTGCTGAAGCAAGTGGTCTGTGTAGCCCCTGTGAGCCCATGGGGCTGGATGGGCAGTGGTGCTTCTGGTGAGAGGCTTGAGGAGGCTGAACCCCATTCCAACCCCAGTGATCCTACAGTCCTGGGATTTGCTGCTGCTGCTGCACTCCATCACTACTGAGTCAGGAACACCCATAGCATCAGTCTTGTTGCAGTCCATTGAACCCCAAGCCATTTGGGAACTGCAAGGAGGCTGAGAAGGTCATCAATGTGTCTTGATCTTTGGCCCAAGAGCTGTAGTAACCTTTCAAAACATGAAATAATGTGTAGACAGCCTGAGCTGGTGTTCACCATTGTGCTGACTAAGTAGTATTATGAGCTCTGCAAGTCAGGCTTAGCTTTATTTACAGTTTCTGTCATGGGTTGCCTTGCTTCAAATGGGAGCATATGCTAAGGCAGGTCCTATGTTCCCTAAAGATATGCCTTTGGGGCTGGACTCCAACACAGCCCATTGTGCATCCCACAGTGTGGTGTTGGGCAGAGCAGGCAGCAACGTGGGGAGCCCACAGATCCCATGCTGGTCTCTGCTACACAGTCAGGGTTATCACTGGATTTTAGAAATGAGCCACTTCAGAAGCCACAGAGCTAATGAAGCTTGGTGTCTTGATATTTGGCTTCTACCACGGCTGGTAAAGCAGTAGTTCTTTTCCTGCCCCAGGGATATTTCTCATGTCTCTTGTTTGTGTGATTTATCTGATACTTAACATTAGTTGTGTCTTCCTCCCTGTCGCTTTCTGCTCAGTGGGGACCCTGAGTTCCTGTCTTTTTCCTGTTCCCTAACTGTTGTGATATTCATAGGTAGTTGATATCCTTGAGGTTTCTAACAACTGTTAAATCTGGTTGAAACTTGTCAACTGGGTCCAATGTTATGACAAGCGTGGGGTAGGCAGTTTCATGGCAGAAGTCTTGTTATCTTGACAAATTAAACTACAAGAGCTGCAAACCCCATGAGAGGGTGTGTTTGGAGCTTGAATTTGATGAAAAACAAGACCTCTAGCAATAACCAGCAAAATAAAAAGCAAACCTAACAAAACATTCCACCCCAATCTGTGCAAAGATGTTTGAATTATTGATGCAAAGGTGTCAGCTGGTTCAGCTCACGTCAGTGCCTTGCTGTGCCTAAAAGGTAGCTGCAAAGTGAAAGCTATGCCCTTACTGTCCACAAGCACAGTGGTGCTTTAGGAATCAATTTTAAAAAGGGCTTTGATCTTTTTCTAATATTTTTGAAATGACAAAATTGACTAATACTCTGCTCTCTAAATGCATCTTCCCATTCATCTCCTCTAAAGAGTAAAATATACTAAGGTCAATTAGTTTTTTGACTTCACAGTGCCTCGAATTAGCTGTTCCAGTCCCACCTCATCACCTGTCCCTTCCTATTCTACAAGTCAGATATTTGATCTCACTCTGATCTGAAACCCAGAGTCTAGGGTTTCCATGGACTGAACTGGAGGTTGTGGGGTCAAACTTTAGACAGGTTGCTTGCAGGACAGTCAGGGAGAGCAGTTTCCCCAAATCTAGCCCTAGCAGTGCTTCTCTTTCTCTCCATATGGGCAACCCTGCTGGGATTTGTGTCAGTGGGCAGGGAGAGGATTCATTCTGTTCAGCTGTGCCTTGAGGTAAATGCAGGATTTCCTTCAGAAAAATGACAGCTAATGGGATCATAACATGCCTTCATAAGGCTCATCAGCCCAGGAAGGAGAAGAGGTAAATATGAAACAAAACCTCTTGCCACATGATTGCACTTTGGCCAGTGTGGAAGAGGAAAGTCAGACCCATGAACTGGTAAGGGTAGCCTGAAAAACAGGAGTGGCTGGGCAAGTGCTGCCCAGCTGACCATTGCCTCAGGACATGGGGTCTCGGCTGACAGATACAAGTGTGATTTGAAGTCATCAAAACCAATGTGGTGCTTTCCATTAACTCCTGTTCTTCTCAGAGGGGTTCTGGGGAAAGGCTGGCATTTGGCTGAGCTCACTGGCACTGCTGGGGGAGGAGACTGTAGCCAAACAGAGACTTTCCTCATAAAGTTGTCCCAGTAATACTTTTCTTCTGCTTTTCTTTCCTGACTAGTTATCTTTTATCTCAAGAATGTAGTCACCCTTCAGCAGTGGTTGACTGACTGTCTCATCTCTGTATTATAAACCCCTTGGGAAAAAAGATCTTAGAAAAGAGAGGTTTATTTAATAATCTTTGTCATTGCTTCATTCCTCACTGTTGGTTCCTGCTTTTGCTGTTCTCTGCAGAAGGCAGTGACAGTGGTTGCATTGGTGACTGCACACAGCTAGGCTCTCAGATCAAATTTGGCATTGACAAATGTCAGCCTTGGAGCAGTGGGATGTGTTATTGACAGTGAGAGCAAAGCACCTCATGGGAATAACAGTGTTTTTGTATGTTCTTTTAGGAACTGTCTTTTGCAAACAACTGTTTATTTCTAGTACTCCTCCCCATTTAATTTTCTTTTGAGTTTTGGAGCCTTTACATTAGGTTTTGGAGAGAAGGGCCACCACCAGAAGCTGTACGTATCCATCTCCCAGTGGGAGACCAGACTTACCCAAATCAAGCTCCCCTTCTCTGGTAGCAGAGGGCTCCCTCAGCTCCCATGGAAACTGTTTATCCATCCTCTCCCTGCTGGAAGGCTCTGGACAGTCACAGGGTTCTGCAGATTTGTCAGAGAAAGAAAGAGGTGGTGATGAACAGCTACACGTGATGTGGGTTGACAAGGCTCCTGATGCATCCCTTCCCTTTGGCACTCTTAGTCCCCCTGGGGTGCCTCACTGAGCACTGTAATTCCTGGCACACAACCTGCCTCTAGAGAAGGCTTGTTTAAGTGCTGGGTACTGCTGACCTCCCAGTCCCTGGCCTTTTTGCTGCTTACAGCAGCCTCCGGGCTCTGCCTCTTCACATCTGCGCAGTGTCTGTGCTGGCCTTGTCTTCTCACCTGTGTTTGCATCTCCCTTGCAGGTCTGGATGGATGCAGGCACTCAAATCTTCTTTTCGTATGCAATTTGTCTGGGATGCCTGACGGCTCTGGGCAGCTATAACAAATACCATAACAACTGCTACAGGTAACTCTGCTGCCTAGAGCCTTCCCCTCCCTAAACATCAGTGTGCATAGCCTGGGGAACTGCTGGAGGCTACTGGCCTTCTGAAGTGTCATGATTTCTGACTCTACTCAAGGTGTAAGAAATCTCTTTTCAGCTGTTTTCGCCCCAAATCCAGCTCTCTGTGCTTTCTACCCAAGGGACTTTTCTGCCTGTGCCATGGATGACAAATCCCCTCTTCCACACCCAGCAAAGTTAGATCCTCTTCACTAGCCTTGTGGCCCCAGCCCACATCACAACCTCTCCCATTACATGGATGCTTGAGTAGCAGTAGGGGAAGCAGGGCTCTGAGATCTTAAATGGCTCTGCACTGGAGTCCTTTCACCTTGTGAATTATTCTTCCATGGCTCATTTGGACCTAGTGACTTGCATAGTTGTCAGTGTTCTGGGTTCCTATGTGCTATCTGTGGTCTACATCTAAGTCTGCAGATGTGACTTCTGTTTCTTGTATGCTGGACCGCATGAACACAAATGGACAGGTTGCCAAATAGAATCAGGCTGCCAAGTTGAAGTGGTCAGGTGAAATAAACTCATTTTGCTGGAGGTGTATTCAGCACCTAGAGTGGCATCCTCAGGGGTAAAAGGGTAGTGTGAGAGGAAGGGGCCACCTCTGGGCAGACAGGCCCTCCTCTCTTCCCACCCTTTCTCTGCTGATTCTGTTGCTTCCCACAGTGGGTTCTCCCCTCATCTTTTAAATTCAAAATTGTGGTTTCTGCCATTGAAGGTCCAGGCAGACCACTGGCGACCTGATCCTTGCTTGGCATTTTTCTCTCTTTTCACTTTAGGAGAAGTTGATTCCTGCTGCAGGGGTACCTCTCTGGGACTCTTTCTTTCCATGTCCTGTCTCCCAGACTCAGTTTTGAGAGAAAAAGCTGTAGGAAAAGAAGAGATAATGGATTTGTCTCTGGCCTGCTAGCTGTCCTTGGACATTAGCCCTTTGCATCTCCAGTCTAATGTGTAGCATGGGGATAATGATGGGGGCTGCTCAGCAGCAAGGTTGTAAAGGGCTTTGGCAGCTGGAAGATGGTGTAGAAAGGGGAGGGATGTCTGTTTGCACACAAGCCCTTTATACTATTTGGCTTTTCTAGGAAAATTGTTCTTCGTTTCAGTGTCAAACCTCTGACCAGCCTGTTGCCAGGCGTGGACCCAGTTCTAATGAGTCAGTCCTGTGCTCTGCAGACTTGGTTTGAATAGAAAGACAGAACCAGGCTATAAAGGGGCAGAGGGACAGCAGCTTTATGCCCCACTCTGTTATGCCAGCCCAGGTGTAACCTTCAGTGACCTGAGAGAGGAAAGAATGTGGGTAGGAGGAACCATTGTTCATATAGCAGTGGTCCAAGAAAGCACCAAACAGCATGGACCATTTCTTGTTTTCTGGGACACTTAGGAAATTTTTCAGGGTTCCCTGCCTCCCTTTCAAGTGCAAATCTGCAGAGAACTCTTTTCTCTGGCCATTTCCTGCATGTTCCTCTCTACCATGACACCTCTTCCCACCTGCTGGATGAATGGAGAGCACCTTTCAGCCCATGCCTTTCCAAGGAGGGTTTGACCTGTCATGCATACATCCAGGGGAAAGAGGAAGAAATACCAGGAAGGGAGAGGAACTATTTGAAACAGGTGGGAATTTCTATAGAATGACTGAGAATATAATTCAAGTGGACAGCAGGCAGTCTATAGCAACTGGAGAAATGAAGTTCTGGCATGGCTTTCCATTGGGCTAGCTGGGCTCAGTGGTGGAGTGTGACTCTCCAGCTGGGAGATTCATTGGCCTCTCTCCAGTCTCCCCGTCTTAGAAATGAAACTCAAAGGCAGAGCAATGGTGTTAGGTGTTGTGCAGTCCTCCACAATGCAAAGAGCTGTGCTTTGGAAGGAATAATCTGAGTCTATATGATGTAGGGACTCTGGCTAAATTATACTTTCTCTCTAGAAAAGATTGCAGACCAGGAATAGATCTAGTTAACATTCAAAGAGGAGCAGGAACCCCCCAAAAAGCTACATACCTAAAGACTGATACAGAAAACCACATTGGATTTGCAGAGCAGCATTTAATCAAGTCAGAGTACACCAGGAAATGCCAGAAGGAGCACATTCAGTTTGGTTCAGAATATCTCAGAATGATGCTGCAAATGTTATTGTTGTCCCCAGGGTTGCAGTCACAAGAGGACTGGGGAGACTGGAGCGTGAAAAGGAATTGGATAGATAAGAGATGTTTAGTTTAAAGAGTAGATAGATGAGAATGAGATGAAACAGAGACAAAAGCAAATATATCAGAGAAAATAAATTGGATGGCTCTGTTTATCTTTTTCTAATAATGCAAAGACCAAGAGATACATAGTAGAGCTGAGAACCAAGAGGATTGTAACTGGCCTGAGAAATCTATTAAGGCAAAAAAACATGTCCCCTTCTCAGATAAAAATAAACTCTGGTACACTCTGCTGCAGGAGGGACCAGGGGAAAAAGAAGGGAAAAAGAAAGAAAAAACCCCTGGCATTCAGATTCACACAATCCCATGAATGAGGACCTTAGGTGAGGAATGCATCTTTATGCTGTCCTTGTAGAGAGTTTCACTTGGGGGAATCTTGCTGTGTTGTCCGCCTTGGGGCATCTCCCTGCAGCTCCTGGCGCTGAGCTGAGCTGTGAGTGTACTTGGAGAGACACCCTGCAGTGGGCACAGTGGTTGGGGCAGAAGAGTGGGTGCTGTTCTGGGGGCTTCCATGGGGTGAGGGTCATACCTGGACCCCCACCTGGCTAATGCTCTGCCCCCTTCTCCCAGGGACTGCGTGGCCCTCTGCTTCCTCAACAGTGGCACTAGCTTTGTGGCTGGCTTCGCCATCTTCTCCATCCTGGGCTTCATGGCAGAGGAGCAGGGTGTGCCCATCGCTGAGGTGGCAGAGTCAGGTGAGTGGGGACTGTGGTGGGATGGGGCTATGGGGGTCCTGCCACTTGAGGCCCCAATGATGGGGACATGCCTGCAGGACACCCTCCTTGGGATGAGCAGTGCTGCAGGTGCAGGTTCCCATCCTGGTGGGCAGCTTTGATCTCTGCCTCCAAAAACCAAGGAGAAACAAATGCATACTCATGGAATATTGAGATGCAACAGCTGTGGTTTGAGGTTAGTCTAAGCTGGCTCTAAGGGCAAGGGGTGGGGTTAGGTGACTGCATGGCATGTGCCCAGGTTGTGCTGTGCTCCCTGGGCTCAGAGACTTCCCCTGGCTCCCAGCCCTTGCAACGCTGATGCAGCCAGTCCCCTTCCTTCCCTTCCTGCTTTTTCTCCAGCCCTCCAGGAGTCTGAGTTCCAGGCACAGTGCAGGTATAACTGGCGTGAGAGGCTGCATGGCTGCAAGCTGTGCCTTGGCTGGGTGGCTGCCTTGGGCAGGTCTGTACCAGCTGTGCCATGCCACTGCCTGCTCTGAAAGCCCTTCTCCCTGCAGGGCCTGGCCTGGCATTCATCGCCTACCCTCGGGCTGTGGTCATGCTGCCCTTCTCCCCGCTCTGGGCGTGCTTCTTCTTCCTGATGGTTGTTTTGCTGGGACTGGACAGCCAGGTAAAAGTGCAGATGCAGAGCAATTCCCTGCCAGACAAAAGCCACCGTCTCTCCATGGCAGGCTTCGACTTGGCAGAGAGGGAACCAGAGGGGCTGGGAAGCTGGTAAGGATGGGCTGACAAGAGATGGGATCTCTGCTCTTTGCAGTTTGTCTGCGTGGAGAGCCTGGTTACAGCTCTTGTGGACATGTATCCCACCATCTTCCGCAAGAAGAACCGCCGGGAGACCCTAATCCTGCTGGTCTCCATCATCTCCTATCTGGTTGGATTGTTGATGCTCACAGAGGTATTTTAGGCTCAGACTGCAAGGTGCTTGATGGGGCAGAGGGCTCCTGGTGGGTGGTGGGGTCTGTGCTGGGGCTGAGAGCTTGCTGCAGAGTCCCACCCTGATGCACAACCTGAAAGAGGCTGCCCTGCCCTCCCCATGCTGTTCACATTTTCCCTTCCAGCCCTCACCCCTTGTGCCAGTCACAGTCCTGACACTTTTTCTGCCAAGACTGATGGCGGAAGCTCTGGATAGCCCATATTTTGGCTACAGATTTATCTTTACACAAGCCAAACCATTTACAGGTCTTAGGTTTTGCACTTTAAGGGGAGTGGCTTTGTCCTTCTCTTTCCTACTGAATGGAGCTACATGAACACTTGATGCAAAGAAACTCAGTGGGCCTGAGTATGGCCCTTATCTATTATACTGATTTCCTCTGTATTACCCCCGTGATGAATTGCCTGGAAGTTAAACTGTTCTGGTTTAAAACCTTTGACTGTGCCTAGCAGTTATGTGGGGGGGGGGGGGTGTTGATGCCATGATGCTCTTTGCACTTTCTGTTTTCATTTGGGCATAATTTTGAAAAAGCTCTGTCTGATGTTGCACCTGCAGCATCGTGTCTGGACTTACCCACAGGCCTGTTTTGTAGGCAGCCTTGCAGACCTGGGCAGTAAAACAGCCAGGCTGCATGCACAATTGCTTCCCTCTGCAAATTAGGAGTCTAAATCAGATGGATTGTCTGTCTTAAGTGGTTTCCATCCTCAATTCCAGCTACAAGAGTTGCTTTGGTTTTTTCTTCTCCTAAAATATCCCCACAGTTTCTAGCAGTCTGTAGCCTTTCCGTGCCCTGCCCTGAAATGAAGGGTTGCAGAGACTCCTGAGAGCAGGCTGGCTGCATGTCTCCATCAGGCCTTGAGCACAAGGAACATGCCCTTTGCTGTTGGCAAAAACCCTGTCCCAGGGAGAGGAAGGTGCCTCCAGCTCTGGGGAAGACGCTGAGTTTGTTTCCTGCTCTGGCTCTTGCTCTTTGCCTGATTCCTCTTCCCTCTCTCCCTCCCCACCTCACTTTGCTTCCCACTTGGCCCTTCCCAGGGTGGGATGTATGTCTTTCAGCTCTTTGATTACTATGCTGCCAGTGGCATGTGTCTGCTCTTTGTGGCCATCTTCGAGACTCTGTGCATCGCCTGGGTCTACGGTGAGTATGAACCAGGGGGGGATCCCCAGCTCTGGTGTCTCAGGCTCTCGCCTGGTTCATCCTCAAAATGCTGGTCTGTAGCTGAACTTGGTAATTGCTTTGCAGTGCAAGGCAGACATCTAAACCCTTGCTTTGGTGCCCCTGGACTCAACTGGAAGGGGTTTTCTCACAGGAACACCCTGGGGGAGCTGCTTGGCAGACATCCTCTGCATGTTCCTATGTGCTCCTGCTTTTGAGGCCCTCCTTCCTTGGGGACTTGGAACTGTCTGAAAAATCTATTTCCAAGCTGTGTATAGAGGCCTCTGAGGCCCACAAACACTTACGAGAACTCTCTCTCAGCTTTGACATTTGCAAGGGATGGGTAGGACCTGGGTTCAGGTCCTAGACTTGGAGATGCTGAGGGGCTGGCCCTGCTGACCCTTTGGACTGTCTGGGGGAGAGAGGAAGTCAGTCCAGGACAAAGCCTGAAACTGGGCACACTCCTGACAAGCTCCCTGAGAGGACTCTTGGCTATGCTGAGGCCACTGCCTCATCTTCTGGGGAGCACCCCAACAGTGGTGCAGCAGGACCCTGGACACGCAGACCCTGCTGCCCCCCTTCCCTGGTAGCAGCGAGGGATCCAATCCTTCCCCTCTTCTGCAGGTGCTGAGCGTTTCTACGACAACATTGAGGACATGATTGGCTACCGGCCATGGCCCATCATCAAGTACTGCTGGCTCTTCATCACCCCTGCCGTCTGCATGGTGAGGACCCAAGGAAGGGGAGCTGTGGGGAGGAAGATAGGCAGAGCTGGGTGCCTCTGAGATACAGATGCCTGCATATGGATGTGCATATGGATGGGGGTTATGTGGCCTGTACTATGGGAGTCTCTTGTTCTCTGTGTTTGTAGCTTTGGGGGCCAGGTGTGGTGCTGAACAAAGGGGAGAGAGGCCCAACTCAGCTGTGACCATGGTGTTTGCTGGTGGGATGAACTCCTTGATGCCAAGACCAGCTCTGCCCATGCAGGCTGTCCCAGCAAAGCTTGTTTGTTGCTGTCGTGGGTTCCTCTTTGTTACCATGAGACTCAGCAGATGTGTACTCACCAGGAAGACCTCACTTTGCTCATGGTGTTGATTCTCTTTCTCTTTTTTATTTTGTCTCTTTCATGTCACCAGGCAACCTTCTTGTTTTCTTTGATCAAATATACCCCGCTGACTTATAACAAGAAGTACGTGTACCCATGGTGGGGTGACACCCTGGGCTGGCTGCTGGCCCTCTCCTCCATGGTGTGCATCCCTCTCTGGATCATCTACAAACTCTCCACCATCAAAGGCTCTCTCAGAGAGGTGAGGCAGGTGCTCTGGGGTCAGGCTGTGCTTCCATGTTGAAGTCCATCCTTGCAGGGGGATCATTTGTGTGTTGCAGGTTAATTAGCAGGCAGCCCAGAATAATTCAATTGAATGAATCCATTTCTATAACAGACTTTGCTTTTTTAAGTTCTGTGCTGCTGGCGGGCTGCTCCAAGATGGCTGTTGCCTCTTGGTACCTTTTATTTATAGCTTCTCTCTCTTTGCAAGTACTAATAGGAAAAAGGTTATTAGATGGAGAGGATAAAGGTGATCTCCATGCTGCCCTTAACGGAGATTTGAGGACTTGCTGTGAGACAGCTCCAGGTGCCCTGAGTGTTGTGGTCAGCTGAATTCACCAGTCAATGGCTGAGGCCATAGGGACAGAGTGGAGGGAATCACTGGGGGTTTGGAGTTTCCATCACAGGCTCAGTGCTCTGGTTCTGTCCTGCTTCCAGAGCTGCTGTGATCCACTGCTGGCTGCACTGCATCTCACTGGGAGGACAGGGAGCTGGAAAACCAGACCTTGCTCCAGACAGGCATCCCATCCCTGCCATGGCTCATGGTTTCAGGGAGAGATTTCACAAACAGTCCCAAACCCCCAGGAACCCACCCGTTCTCTGCCTCCTGCAAGCATTCAAGAATGTGTTGTGACAGCAATGGACCCCTGGCCCCTCTGCCCATCACAGACAGGGAGGAGTGGACATAGCTGCAGGGGCATCACAAGGACTGTGCAGCATGATGTCGTGTGAGAGTAGCCCCTTAGGTACTTGCTGTCTCAATTAAGGTCAGGCCTGTGTGCACAGGCTCACTCTGTGCTGATGTTGGGGATGACCTGAAGGTACTTGGTGACCAACCTTTCTTTGGACTGCTTTCTAGCCCTGGCCTGGAACAAATGGAGGACAGAGCTTTCCTACCATGTCTCAGACCTTTCATGTGCTCAGTGCTTGTCTTGGGACAAGTGACTGGGAGATGAGTTTCTGAAGTGCTGAACTGTCTTTGTTTTGGACATCTTGAGCATACAGGGACCTGACCTGCAGCCCTGCCTGGCTGGCTGAATGTAATCCATGACTGGAAGGGGAGGGCCCAGATCACCTTTCATCCTTGCAGCTGTGTTTAGTGCCTGTCTTTGCCTTCCAGAGGTTCCGCCAACTCACCTGCCCACTTGAGGACTTGCCTTCCAGACCAGGCACGGGACAACCCCTTCCCTCCACTAGAGCTGGCCTGCTGATGCTGACAGAGCTCGAATCTCATTGCTAGGACCAGTGTGGCTCTCCCTCCCTCCCCCCAGGATGGTTTCTGTACAGCCTTTACCACCTGTTGGATAACACAAGGATTCTTCACTCACCGCGAGGAGAGAGGGATTTCTGGGCTGAGCTCCCTTCTCTGGAAGATTTGAAGGGCTGAGGAAGAGGCTGCTGTGGAGATGGTCTGTGTGAAGTTAGCAATGCACCTTAATTCTCTCCCTGGAGAGCGCTTTGAAGGGGCAGAGCAAAACCAGTGTTCCTGAGCATCCCCAGGCTTCTGGTGGGCAGAAACGAAGGACTGACCTTGGAATGGAGAGTGTCAGAGAGTCTCAGAGGTGTGGCTCCAGTGTGGACTTTGGGAGCTTCTCCATTCATTCCATTAAATCCATGTTTTCCTCCACTAGATCCACTCTGTCTCAGTTTTGTGTCACCAGCATCCCTTGCCCACAACATGTTAGATGAGTTGTGTGTCAGCAGAGCTGTGCTGGGCATTCAGGCCTGGATCTCTGTTGCACTGGCACAGTGGAATGGGAGGGCAGCCAGAGGAGAGGAAGCTTGGTAAGCCCCTGTATGTGGAAAGCCTAGGTGAAGTGAAGAGTGCAATGCCACCTTCTGCTGGAGCCATTGCCAGCTTCCAGCCAAAAGTATCATCTGTCTGATGAGTCACGGGGTTACTTGTGGAGTCTGAGAAGTGCATGGATTTGCATTTTCTTCTTGCAAGTGAGGGATCGTAGGAAGCTTTCCCTCATCTCTTCAGGTCTGTGTCTTCTTCTGTGCTGACTTGCCTTCCAGGTCCTCTGGGGCCAGTCATTTCGGTTTTCCTGCATATGGAAGAAGAGCTGAGTGGTGGAAACGGAATCTGCGTGTTATGTCAACAAACAGGGCCCCTCGTTTGCAGGCTGTTTGGGTAAAAAAAAAACAGAAATCAAAGAGCTTGTGTTTTAAGTGCTCGTAGCCCCAGCATCCGAGGAGGGCAGCCAGAGGACATGTAACCCTGGGAAGCTGGATGACTCCCAGGAAGCCCTGAGGAGGCAGCTGGAGCCGGGACAGGGCTGAGCCGGCGGGCGGAGATGCTCCGCTCCCCGCGGCACGAACGGGCACGGGTGGGCACCGCGCTCAGCCCGGCGAGGCTCCTCACGGCGCGGGCAGGGGAGGACGCGAATTAAAGCAAATTAGAGCAATCCACGCCATTAGCCACAAGGTGGCCCCAGGACCTCACCTACGGCCGCCGCTCGGGGTGGGGTCCCCGGCTGGTTCACGGTGGGACCCCTGGGTCACGGTGACCCGGCCACCCCCATTCCCCCCGTCCCGGTCGCCTGTGGAGATTTTCCCTGCAGACATCCGCCCCCACACCCCAGCTGTGGCACGTACAGCTTTAGATTTTAGACCTCTAGGTAATGGCAAATTTCTCGGGTTTGTTTCTCCCGGGCTTGTCTTTTCCCAGTTTAGTGTCCTTTCAGCCTGGTAACCTGAGATGGGAGACAGGTCCATGAGGGAAGGGAGTCATGGACTTTCGCCCCTAGAGGCTGTGAAACTCCGATGAGCACCAAGTACCGAGGGGATTGCTCCGGGAGGGTTTGGGATGGTGCAAGTTTAACCTCCAGGAGGGAGAGCCCACTGATCTCTTTTCCTCTGGGGCTTCATTGTCTCTCTCCCAGGGTGGCCGTGGAAGAGCCGCCTCATTCATCTCATTTTCATCTTGTTTTAACTTTTCCCATACTATTTTCCACAGGGACTCTGAGGTGGGCAGGTTCCTTTGCAAGGCTGCATGTGCAACCGTGGGGTATGGTACTGACTGGCGCGAATTACTTATAGTAATGAGACAATGGAGTTCAATATGGAAGTTTTTCCTCTTAGCTCTTTGTATGAATCATATTAGAAGCCCCAGCATCAGATATTTTTATTAATGTAATTTTAACCTTATACACAATTAAACTTTCATTTTCCAGTAATATCTATAAGAGGCTTGGCCCACTGGGAAGAAATTTTAACCATAATAGCAAACAGTAGTTGTCCACAGCTGTCTCCAAAACATGGCTGATGTAGAAAGTCTGCTTGGCTACATGTACCCAAAGTGTGAGTTTGCTGAAAGGCTTGTGACTTGCTTTGTTTCAAAATAGCCTGGTGTCCCGTGAGTCATGCAAGTGATTTATTGATCTGGTTATATACGAGCCAGGAAACCTCCCAAGCCTGTGTTCCCACATGACCCAATTGCTGTAAAGCTTTGGATGAGCTAGGCAGGTCAGATAAACAAGAGGACCAAAGGTTTTGCTGAACATTCTTAAATAAATATCTTGTTTCTGATAGGAATTTGAGACAAAGTATTAGAACCTGTGACACCTGGCTTGAAATGTGAATCAAGTATATTCTGTATTGCTCATTGATAAAGCTGATGGACTAAATCTGAAATGAATATGTTTGAAACATCCAGACATGAAATCTTTCACAGCACTTTTTAAGAACCGGTGGTCAGAGGGAACTTTGGTGGTTGTTCATCATTTGGATTATGGTGAAAGTGGTTTTCATTGAATTCAAGATCAGCCCAATAATCCTTTCAGTCTGTGGAATTTACAGCTACTCATACCTTTTCCACCTGGGGAGATGCTGATGTCCTTTCTGACAGGAGATGTGTGGTCATTGGAAATTTACCACCTTCAGAATCCAAAACCTGCAACTTAGCCTGAGAATTCAATCCGTCATTTTCTGGATAATGGGCATGAAATTAAAGACCTGTTTTCTTTCATGGGTTTTTTATACATATACATATTTTATTTTTTTTCCCAAATGAGAAGTTCACCTAAAAATAAAGCAGTTCCTGAGATTCTGCCCCCAGTTGCTAGTGCTTGGAAAGGGTGAGCTTTCCATCCACCTGCCTGTGAAAACCAGGCTCTACTGTGGTGCTTGTGTCAGTGGTGCCTGGGGAAGTTTCAGCCCTCCTTGTCTATGGAAGGAGATGCCCAAATAGGGCAGGGGAGAGACTTCAGATCTCAGGGATGGATCTGTGGAGCAGGATGCATCTGCTGTCATGGAGGGCATCCTGAATCCTGGCCCTCTTACCATGTTTGAAGAAATGCCTTGAAAGGTCCTTCTCCTTTTGCCATTAGTGATATATGCATGATAGTTTTCCACAGCTGTTGAAAAAATTATGTACTGTGAGTTGTGTTGCACATTTTGGTGACAAGAAAGGTGGACGTGTTGGAAGAAGATGGGTCACGGTGCATAAATGGAGAGACCAGAGTAAGATTAACATGCTAAAATGTGGGATACATAATCCTGTGAAGCAGAGATCCCCAAATAATCTGTTAAGCGTGTCCTACGTGCGGGTGCAAATGAGCATATCCCACAGACCAGGGTGTTTGGCTGAGCCCTTGTCTGCTAATGTGGTTAGCAGCCTGCAGGATGGGGATCTGCATGGTGCAGATAAGGGAAGGATGTGTGTGGGAGCACAAGGACAGATTCGGGAAGCTGTTACTTCTAAGAAGTTACCAGTGGTTTGGTTACTCCCTTCTCCATCTGACATGTCCGGAGTTGCATCATTTTGGGCAGCAACTCTGTGACTCCAGACTGACCTTGTCCTTCCTGTACACTGGAGGTGTTTGCTGTCACAATGCATGTCCCACAGCACCAGTTCAGCTGCCCTGAGGAAGCCAGGAGGGAAAGCAGGAGCAAACAGGCACATCCCCATGTGTCCTCTGCCTGCCTTTTTACTGTGATTCTCCTTGGTCTCTGAGCAATAACGAGCACTGCTGTGAGACTCAGAGAAGTTGTTTGTCTACAGATGTCTCCCCAGCATTGCTAGTCCTCCCTCCTGACCACTCTTATTGTCAACACCGGGCTCCTAAGCCATTTGCCCTTGCCTTGTCCTCTCCTCCACAGGGAATGCTGTGAAACAGGGGATGTCTTACCCTGCCTGTACTTCCAAAGATGAAGGCTCCTGGGAGCCTGGTGTGGGAGTGGTGCTGTGGCTGCTGGAGTTCGTCATGATTCTGTGAGGTCTCCTTAATGCTTGTTAATTTTGTCATGTTAACTAATGATTAGTTACAATGGAACTGTTGTCAGAAGCCACAGGCTTACTTAAGCAGAAGTTAGCCATAGACATAAAAGACAAATTATGCAAATGCCTAGGGGAAAATCCTCTGCAAACAGCAGTTCAGTCCCTTAGGCAAGTTCTTGGCCAAGGAAGCAGCAGCGTTGTGCCCAAGGGGAAAACATTTTCTCCCATTTTGTTAGCAAAGGTGTTAAACTGTGGGATTAGTCTGGGCAAGTGAGGGCAGTGGTGGCTTCTCCCGCAGGTGGCCTGGCAAGGTGGGCAGCCAGGGCTGCAGGCTCTGCTGTCTCCAACACAAGTCCCAGTGACTGCCTCTGCAGCTTCTGATGTTTGTAAAGCAGGAGCACATTTTGGATTCAGCCATAGCGTGTCATGCTGACAGACCTCTCCCAAAAGCTGGGCTGGGGGGGAAACGGTCTTATTTTGGTTTGAATCCTTGTGTCTCACTGGCTCAGGGATGAGGCAAGCATCGTGGGGCCGAGGACTCACTGCTGCCAGGGAGTGTGGTGCTGGTGTTGGCAGCCTGCTGCTCTGGGCTGGCTCTTCAGCAGGCATGTCAGAGCTGGCTGAAAGGGACAAAAGGGTGGGGAGACCCAGCTACCAGGAAAAGCCGACAGGCATTCCGAGAAAAGGTAAAAAGTGGGGTAAGGGTGCACTGCCAGCTGGCAGATGGTGAGCAGGGTGGGGAGGAGGAGACCTCTGAGGAGGTACAGGACAGATCTGAAGTTGTGGTTGTCCATCCATCAGAGCAAAGGCTGGTGCAGCAGGATGAGTGCTGGTCTCCAGCCACTCTGAGCCTGGCAGGGTGAGGGAATCAGGTCACTTCAAGAATAGTTTTCCTCCTCTGCTGATGGGAGCAGATGGAAACCTATACAGCTGGCTCTCAGTGAGCTGGCAGCTGCAGATGGAGTGGGTACCTCTGTGTGGTGGGATAGCAGTGCTTTCCCATTCTTCCTGTGCACCCTTGGGCGCAACAACGGGGCTTCCTCTTGTCTTGGTTTTCCTGCTTGCAAAGTCAGATACTGTCATCCCTTCCCTTGCAAACCGCCTCGGGAGGCACTGTGGGGACAGCTATGGAGATCTGTGTGCTGCTGGTGTCTGAGCTGCACACAGCAGGGAAGGTCCCAGGTGTGAGGGGGGTTCATGCTACCTGGGGAGGGGGGTACTTTGAACATTTCCAAGATCTATTGCAAGCAGCGCTTCTCTTTTGAGGATGGCGTGTTTAAGAGCAACCTCACCCAAACTCATGCAGAAGGAGCTCTGCAGTCAGATTGTCACAGCCCTTAGCAGCCCCGTCCTACATACGCAGCTTTGCAGCCCAGGGTGCCTGCTCAGGGCTGACTCTGCCAGTGAAGGTGGCAATTAGTGTTCAGGGAGTGCATTACCCCTTCGCTTGCCCTCTCCTGGGATGGGACTGAGCACAGTGTGTTCTCCCCTAGCTGAGCTAGTCCCAAGGTGATTTCTGGTTTTCAGTCTGGGCCATCACACTGGTGCAATCCCTCACGTGGAAGCTGCCATGGTGAGAGAAACGTGCCCTATGCCTATAGTAGGATTTAAAACCACTGTGAATTATTGCCTGGTGGGAAACACTGAGACCTGAGCGTAACTTCTGGTACCTTCTGGGCTGGAAAACAAAAATAGCAGCCCTTTTTTCCTCCTGGAGAATGATTTTCACATATTGCTGGATAAAGTTTTCATTTAGGTTGACTTTCTTCTTGTTTTACCTGAATGTCACAGGTTATTCTCCATCTACAGCTTTGCAAAAAACCTGCGATGTTTCTGTGAAACACTTCAGTGTGGATAAATCAAGTTTTTAGGTCAACTCTGCTTACCTAGGTTTATCTCAATCCCCGTTTCATATCTGGATAACCTCTATTGCACCTTTTCCTCAGCCGTACTGGGTCATGCCAGTGCTCTGTGACAGGACAGACAGTGGCACTGTCCTTCATGAGCGGGGACAGGGGCAATCCAGTGCCTGTGTTATGTAGCCAGCACATGCTGTTCACCTTGCAGTCTTTCAGGACTTCAGAGACAGCACCTAAAAGGCAGAAGATGGAACGTGTTCCCTCTGATGTTGATGTCAGATCATGTAAAGGAATAATCAGCCTGTATATCTTTGGGTACGGGACGGATCCATTCAACAAGCCTATAGGGAAGGTGAAAGCCAGGACTTTGATAACGGCATGCTTGAAAAGTTTAATCCGAGAACCAGTGTACTGCACATTGTCCTTGGCTGCCTGTGAAGAGGCATCACCTGCTCCAGCTGCCACCCCAGCCCTCATCCCAGCTCAGCTGGGATCTCTGGGATGGGACTGGACTGGATCAGAGCTCTACCACCCTGGAAATGTCCCCCAGTGCACACCCAGAGCTGCTCTGGCCCTCTTTGCACTGTTCAGAAGTGTGGGCTCAAACTGCCTGCTTCCAATGTCAGCTGAGGTAGTAAACCATACCCTCAAAGTAGATGGAGATGTTTATTCCCTACTGTTTCCAGTACTAGCCTCAGTGGTTTTATCCCAAAGATCCCAGCAGGGACAGGGTTGATTTCTCTTATGCATGTCTCCAGCATCATTTGTCCCCAAGGCAATCCAGCATGCCCTAATGCAATCTGAGTCACTGGCTTCTGGCAACTGAAGAGGATTTTTTTGAGACAACATTACAAATGACCTCTATAAGCATGTGCAGGCATGTAAACCTACTACTTCCCCACTCCGTGGTGGTGAGGGCTTGTGTCAGCTCCTGGTTTCCCACTGAGGGGGCTGAGGGATGCTCATCTGGTGAGCCCTGACACAGCCGAGAAAGCAGAGCGTGTGCTGGGTATGCCCCACCTTCCATCCCACATGCTGCTCTGGTTAGACCACATGGGTATGTGAAAAGGTCAATAGGAATTCGGCAGGCACATTAGCAGGCAAAGCAAAAGACAAAACAGTAATAACATTAAACATAACATTAAAAAAAAATAAACCAAGCTGAGCTATCTTGAGAAAAATGGTGTAACTGGAATGCCTGCTGCTGGTGTGCTTGGTCATGAGAAGCCGTGGAAAAGTGCATCAAGGCTGAGGTGGATACAAAGAAAGCTGTTGGGGCAAGGCAGGGAGGGATTGCTCACTTCTAGTGAGCACCCAGACACTATAAGGGTTCCAGCAGTACCTCTCCTTGCTGAGAGAGCTCTGTCCCATGAGCTCTGTTTGCACTCTCAGTGTAGGGCACAGGCACAGAGGTGTCTGCATGATCCCAGGACAAAGATCCCTCCCTTCACCCACCCTCTGCCTTTTGTTTCACCTGTCTGATAGTGTTGGTGAGTCTCGAGCTTGGCCACAGAAGAAGGTTTAGTGTAGTGCTCCCTGGAGATAGAAATGTTTCATTCTGCACATTTGTAAGGTGACTTTGCGGGATGCCACTATTGCACTAAAGTCCTGGAGCTCCAGTGCAGTGAGAGTGTGTGGCAGCCAGCCTGGGCCATGCTGGAAGATCTGCAAGGAGGGAGGTCCCTCACTGCTGAGGTCTAGAGGACCTGGAGTCACTCCCTGACTGCTTTCGTTGATATTTGCAAACTTTGGGCCTTTACCCTGGAAACTGCCCTTGGGTTCTCTCTCATCTTGCTCTCCTGTCAGGGCCACAGTTCAAGGTTTGGAGGGGTGCGTGTTGTGCATGTTGTAAGAGAGTAGGGGAGAAAGTTCTGCCCTGATGCACCTCCCTGCCCGATGTCCCACCACCCACATGTGAGCTGGGTGATAATTTGGTGGGGGGAGCTGGTGGAAGGGGAGGGACAGGAGGAGGAGAGAGGGTAGTCTCTGCCTAAAATCTTGCTTTGTCTCTTTGGCACTCAGTGGATTGCCTGCCTGGATTTCAGTGGGACGGGAAAGGACAGGACGGGATAGAACAGGAGGGGCTTGCCTGGGGGAGACCTGCACAGGGTTCAGGTGAGTTGGGCGTTTTCTTGTTGAGCAGATCTGGCTGGGTGTGTGTGTCACACTGGGAGTGCCAGTGTCTCTCGTCCTCCCTGCTGCGTGCCAGCTGCTTGCCGTGCTGTGGAGAGTGGGCCAGCAAACCTGCAGGGGGAGAATCTTCCCAACGTTAAGCAAAGGAAGAAAGAGATGGAAAACAATCTGCCGAGATCAGCTGAGAGAAGAGGTTTTTCTTTCAGTGGTTCCTATAGAAAAGGACAGGTAGAGATGCTGCTGAGGGGCTGCCGGGAAGCTGAGAGCAAAGAGATGCCTGAAGGATGGGTAATTGGTACTGAAGGTTGTGGCAGCAGAGAGAGAAAGAGAGAGAAGTACTCAGACAGAATACTCAGACGAGAGATGGGATGAAGGACAGATGACTAGGTGACAATAGGTACAGGAGCAAAAGTGCTAGGAATGAAATAGGCTGTGGGCATTTCAGCTACTGTAAATATGAGTCAGTGACTCCCTGTCCTCCTGTGCTGCCCTGCAGAGGTGCTGGCCCTAGAGCATTGACTTAGGGGCTGCAGCTCTTAAAGATGTGTCTAGGAGCGCGCTCCTTGTTCTTCTTGCCACCGAGGCTTCATCAAATTTATTCCTGTGTAAGGGTGAGGCAGGGATGCAGCATAGTTTCTGCATGTACTAAACTCTGGGGATCTGAGGGCATTTTTGTGAACAAGCACAAGCGGAACACATGGGGGTTTCGTAACACCTGATCCGTGTCTTCTTAAATCAACAGTGCTTTTAAAGTAATCACTACTAATCAGGGCTTTCATCCAATGCCATTGGAAATGCCATTGCCCTAGTTTTTCTTCTTTGACAGCTGCTGATATGAGAGGCTGAACCTTGGACCTGACCTTTGAAGCTCTGCAACAGCCCAGCTTTGCTGGATTCATGGGTGCAGATGTGGTCCTTGCAGAGGGCAGGCTAAAAAGTCCTGTGCCATATCTCTACTTGACTGTGCCCATGGGCAGGGCTATAGGAAGGTTTTGGTGCCCCAGGCTGGAGAGCAGACACTTTGCCTCTCAGAGGGTGCAGGTGGGATGCAGTCCCATTGCATTGCAGGGTGGTGTTACAGCAGGCACTGCTAGAGTGGTAATCTCCATGCACGTCTGCCTGTGCTGATTTCACCTGATGCGACTTGTCCTGAGCACCAAATGGAGGTGGTGCAGCCTGCCCAGAGTCCACCAGGTAGATCCACAGCCCTCACTTGAGTGGGTACTGGGCTCCCTGTGCAGGGCTGAGCGGGGAGCTCAGTGTGGGGATGATCACAGTGGGGAGCTCCTGTGGTTCTGCTCTGCTGCTCTGAGATGGCTTCACACACATCTGTGCTGAGGAAGCCGGCTCTGCCACATCAGCTATTGGCTCCCCTCATCCTCCATGCTGAGAAGCATAAGGAAATGTGCTGTGCCTTAGCCTTGCCTGCCTTTTGGAAGAGTTTTGCTTGAGTATGCTTCCCCTGTGCTCCCCGTTTCTCAACAGTGACAGCAGGCTGTGATTCTGGGAGGTCAGGCAGGGTGTGCCTACCTGGGGGAGTTTAGATACAACTGTCTAGAGCAGTGCCATGCCAAATTCCCTGTGCTGCACTCCCACCTCTGAACCATTGGCTGCAGTGCTGGCTCCTCTGCAATCTTTGTCCAGTGACTCTGCTGCCCATCCTTCCCTAACTCTTTAGCCTGCAGTCTCAGGCTGCACACAGGTGGCCAAGCCTTCAGGGCTCGCAGCCTCTGCCTCTTCACCTGGCCTGGCCAGGGCTGCGAGGTGGTGTGCCTTGCTCCCTGAAATTGCTGCCCTGAAGAGGTGGCAGCCCTGCAGCCACCATGTCCCATCCTGCAGATTCTGTCCTGTCCCTGTGGGGCACCTTGGGGCTGCACCACATGTCGCTGCCCCTCTGTGCACCTGCAGGGCCTGTTTGCAGAGCGGGTGCCGAAGCAGCACAGCTTTCACCCTCTGTGCCATTCACCTGCTCTGCTCCTCCAGCCAGTGACAGGAGCTGTGCTGTCCCCCTGCTTCGGTTGCGCACAAGGACCTCAGAGCAAGCCACAGAACTTTGTCCAGACACTTCCAGCCACCAGGAAGGTGGTTCTAAGGGCTCCCCTGGGGCCACGCTGGCTCTGTGAGACCTGTCACTGGTGGTGCTCTGTGAGGAGGATGGATCCTGCTGTGGCTGGGCCTCCTGCTATGTTGCATGGGTATAACCAGACTATGGGCTGAGTTGAGGTCTTGAGAGTATCTGGTTTTATGTGAAGGTTGGTTTCTGATTGTATTTACACTCTGTTTACGGACTTCATCAGTTAGTCTTGGGTTTTTTTCTGTGCTACAGAAAGAAACCACCACTCTGCCTCTGTAGCCCAGAGCAGGGACGGTGAGCCGTGAACATTGACAGAGACTGCTCTGGCACTGAGAACAACAGCCTACACTGCTTTTAGCAAGTGATTTGCCACTGATTTTCAGGAAAGTGCAGACACTGTTAGGTGCTTAGGAGGCTCTCCTGTCCTGGCAGCAGAAGACAGGCCAGGAACTGTTTGGTACCCTCCTGAGCTGGGGGTGTGTGGTCTTAAGGATAATGCTCCATAATCCTTGCATCTTATACTGCATATGTACACGTAATTAGCAAACTCACATTTGCATCTTATCTCACTCCTTCCAGTGCCAGTAAGCAGCAAACTCAATGACTGCAGAAGAATTGCTCTTATTTCATGTTAGAAAATACAGGCAGGATCTGATCCTTATTACAGCCTCCTGTGCCCCATGAACCTTGCTGAACAGATGCTTTGAGAATACCCTGCAGCCCACAGAACCTGGTAGAAAGTGTAAAGAAGCCAACTAGCTTTCAACAGTTTGAATCTAAAGGCATTTTAATTTCAAGCACTGTCCTGGAGTTGATCAGTCTTTCTCTTGCTACAGTTTTCTTTGTCTTTCTCCTTTTTGCAGCTGGAGTGAACCATTCTCCAGCAGCACCAGGGTTTGGAAGCAGTTTATCCCCACTCATGTAGGTGCTCTTTGATTGGCTGAAAAACACTTCTACTGCTAATATTTTTCTGTCCATCTTGCACAGATGACCTATTCCAGTAGCAGCCCCCACACACTAATTTAACTGGGTTTGTTCCTTAAGCTGTACCTTGGCACTGCTGTTCCTCGTTGAGCCCTGATTTTCTGTCTCTGCTCCCACAGCCGCCCCCGCCTCCTGCCATCAAAATGCAGCGCAGGATTTCAGCTGCCGACTAACTGCTGGCTCTGATTGTGCAACCACAGAATTTTCTGTGTCCTCCTGCTCCTCCTTTAGTAACGCAACCCAGACTGCTTTGCTTTCTGATTCCTCCCTCCCCACCTTAAATTGCAGTTTACCTGCTTGGTTGCTGCTTGTTTCAAAATTAAATGAAGAATATAAATGCATTGCAGCTGTTTGCATTGTCACCTATGATTGTGCAGCTCAGGGAGGACCTGTGAGTGTCTGAAGGAGCTTTAATACTGTGCTTTCTCTAATAAGTGTTATTGGCTGCTTTTTGAAGGGATCTCTGTCTGCTGTTCTCTCTGTTTCACTATTCCCTCTTGAGACTATCCTCCTCTCATTTGCCTTAAGATAAATCAGCAGAAGAGGTCAAATGGGGGATCTTCACTTCCCAGCAGTAGGAGCTCCTGTCTGACAGCAGACGGGAACAGGCAATAAGTTTCTGGAAGAAAAACTGTAGGAGAATTGCCATTGGCTTCTTTCTCTGGTGTCAAAACTCCACGTGGCTTCTGTCTCAACTTTCTCATCTCTCTCTTGCTCCTTGTCTCACCTGAGCAACTCTGAAAAAGCTCTTTTTTACCCTGGGGGAGGCTGAGTATACACCCATGTTTTGCTTTCAAATGACACTTTCATGCTTCTCTTTTTCTGATTCCTGTCTCCCACCTTTAGTGGCATCTTCATTCCAAATAAAGCCAAAAATTGCTGTTCTCCTGCATATCTGCATTGTGTGTTCAGCACATCAGATCCAGTGGATGAGTGTCCAGAGCACTTCAGAGGTGTCCTTGGTTTTCCTTGCCTTTTGTGACTGTACTTGAAGAATCCACAGCTGGTAGGTGGGGGACAAAGTCCAAAATTTTTGACCAAAGGGAAACTGAGTTATCTCATTCAAATGTTGAAGAAGGGAACCTGTTGGTCTGTGTTAATGACTGCCTGCATGCTACCTGTTCTCCTTCTAGGTCCTGAGGGAATCCAGGTGTATTCTTCTTTTCTCAGCAGTAAATCTTTTTGGGGAAAAAAATGTGGCTGCCTCCATGCACCAAGACCACTATGAAGTCTTGTCCCATTTCACATGGACCTGCCTGGGCACAGAGGAAGCCTCCTACTCTGTGGGAGGATGACAGACTGCAGGTCATGCCCATGAGGGGTACTCCAGGCCTAGCAAAGAGTACTTCCTCAAAGTGCTGAGAGCTGAAAGTACAGCAGGGCACCTCTAGAAGAGTCTGAAGAGTTCAGAGGAAGCTGAGGCGAGAAGGTGGTGGTAGCTCAGTGGGTCCAGGGGGGAGTTAAACTGTGGATTGCATCAGATGGTATCTTAACAGTTGGAAAAACTTAATGGCAGAGGGGAAAAAAGAGACTGGGAATGAAAGAGTCATAGGATTTTCCCCAAAATGTGGTGAAGGAACAGCAGAAAAAGTACAGGCAAGCAGTAACGGGCACAGTTTTTACTCTGAAATCATGTGTTAAGGAGAGGGGCATCCAAAGGGAGAGGAAAATATCTGCCTGTAACACAGTAGGTGGCTGTGGCTGCTGTGGGAGAACCAAATTGTTCCGAGCTGGAAACAAGGAGTTATTTGAGTCCTCATCTGGCTTGAGAACATCTAGGGCAGGGACACAGTAGGATTACATGTTCAAAAAAGAGCCAGGAGATGTATGAATAGGCTTTCTCATAGAAACAGTGGGCAAAGCAGACAGGGAAGTAGTGGGGATATGTAATGCTGTGCATGACTTTCTCTGCGGAAGGAGAAGCTGCAGGTCATGGCACAAAGAACCAACATCTTGGGCATCATTTTAGTCCATCATCTGTTGTCAGTTGAAGAGGTTTGATTTCATAATCAGGGTGATTTCCCCCTTCTTAAAATGGGAAAATGAAGCCACAAGTGCTATGTCTCTCCTGCTGTTCTCTGTCCCAGCTGTGCTCCTCATTGCAGCATCCCAGTTTCTATCCTTCATGTTGTCCTATTCAGGAGTGAAAGGACAGAGGCAGAGTCAAAGCCCTGCTCCGGGTGTCCCTGAAGTGGAGGCTGGTGACAGGGTTGAGGCAGAAGGCTGTCACTCATAGCATTCCCTTCCTGGGTGAGAGCAGGTGATACCCTGATTGTGACCTTCCCCTTTCTCCCCACATGAAACAGGTCTAACAAAACGAGTTAAAACACAAATATTAGCAGAAATAGGCTGGCTCTTGCATTTCCCTTACATTAAAAGAATAAAAGCAAAGAATTAGGTAAGTCGTCTTGTGCCATCTTCCTGCGACATCCCCAATAAACCCAGATTTAAGCATCACTGTACTTGGTAATGTGCCCTGGACTGCAGCAAATTGGAATGTGCCAAGGACTGTGACAGATCAAACACATTTCATTAAGTATGTGTTACTTTTTCTCTCACATTTGACAGTGCGTGGAGCTCTGCTCCTCTCAAAGATGAGGAGGCTGCGCTGCAGCATCGGAATAAACTGATTAGCCAGCTGGCAGGCCTTGCTGCAGGCAGGCAGTGGGGAAAGGGGCCTTGCCTGGGCTTCAGAAGCTGAGAAATGGCTGGCAGGAAGATCCCATGTTTCCACCTCCCTAGACAAGCCAGCAGGCGAGCTCAGTGAAGGGGCAAAGCTGGGACTGGGAGAATCTCTGTGCTGGTGAGCTGCTGCTGTGAGCCAGAATTTAGGGCGTGTGCCTTGGTTCCTGGGTTGCACCACCTTCTTTAAATGTGGGGTTGGAGGTTTGTACGAGCCTGTTAGAGGGCTGAGTCACCTTTACACTCATACGTAGGTCCATATGTGTTGTACACAGCCCTTGGTGAGTTTGGGACAATGCAAGCCGTACCAGTAAATAGGTGCTTTCCAGCACATGGACCATAAAGGGCAAGGGCTGTAGATAAAATGCAGATTGCTTCCTTAGTGCCCTGATGAATCTGCATTTGACACTGAAACTGGCTGTGCCCACTGCAGTTCTGGCCATGTATAAGCTCTTATTGGGAATAGCTCTAAACCCCTCTCAAATTCATAAGGGCCCAGGATCTTTCACAATGTTTTTGAAGAAGCAGCTGTATTAGCCTGGAGGATGCTCTTCACTGACCTCTGACTGCTCTCCTCCTTGGTTTTTGCTCCCCTGTTCTTGCTACAGTCTCTTAATAAAGTGGGTGATGCTTTGCATGAGATTCTGCCCTCTGCATTCAGAGTCCATGGAATTCTGCTGCTGATTTCAAAGCAAATAGGATGGGCTCTTCAGGAAAGCAGATGGGGGAACAAAGACTGTTGTTGCCTTGGGCATTTAGAGAGCAATTGGTGTATTACACTGTGAGATCTGATTTCCTTTGTTTACTTGAATAACAGAGAGAAGAAACATGCCTGTGTTAAAGAACTACTTGTTTTGTTGTGAACATTCAGTAGAAGTTGTCTGTTCATAAGCAAGAACCTTTCTTTGCCAGAGGGCCTGATATATCCAGAGGGTTAACATATAGGAAATCATTTACAGAAGTAAATGAGACACTTTGATAATGATGCTGTCTTGTGTAGGGTAAGTGCCAGCACAGCCAACCAATTCCTGAGTCTGCTTCCCTTATTGAAAACTATACCAAAATAAGTGCCATGGTGTTCCTTGGCTGCTGGGACAGCTAGATGTTAGGGTCTACATGTGCTCTTGTCTCCAGTTAGGTCAGATTTCCTGGTAGTCCCTACTCCCCATGAGATATCTCATCCCCTGATGCTGTTCAAGAGGGAGATGACTGGAGAGAGACCAGGTACAAGGAGAGAGGGAATAGTTTGCCATTGTGGTCCTGGTGCACCATCCTAGTGGAAAGGGTGGATGGATGGATAGGTTTGGTGGTTCTGTAAGGTAAAGGACATCAAAGTTGATGAGATTCTGCTCACAGCTGAGTTGCTGACTGAGAGAGGTCCAAGGCCTGGGCTGCCTCCAGAGCCATGCTTGGACTTTGCCTGGGAGAGAGCAAATTGAAGTAGTCCAGAGCAGATCTGGAGGAAGTGGAAGTGTTAAGCTGTTGGGTGATACAGGTTGCTGACCCTGTTGCTTCCTGGAGATGGGGATGTCCCCTTATGTGGCACAGAAGGAGTAATAGATGTGTTTTTAACAAATCTGTTGAACCACAAGCAAACTGAATCTGTAAGTTGCTGTGAAGGAACCAAGCCCTGATTTCTTTTCAGTCTCAGATGGTGGGAATGGAAGCAGAGATGCTGCTACTTTGGAAAGGCTTGCTTCCAGTATAGTTTCCTAATCCCAACATGGGAATGTGTATCCATTGTTGATGTCAATCACTCCTTCAAAGGCCAACTTCTGCCTACTAATGCCACCAGTGAGATGTATTTAAAATTAAGACTTTCCTGTCGTGGTTCACCAGCTCCCCTGCTTGAATTAGGTCTGTGCTTCCTGTCGGGACTGATGTGTGCATCCCTACCCCAGGTAACTCACTAGAGCAAGATTTTGAGAAGAATTTTTTTAGCTAAGTCAGAGGAAGTTTTCTCCCTTCATGGTTTCATTTCGTTTCAAAATCAAAAGCCTGTAACAATATGAAAATGTTTACAAAAAGAAGATTCAGCCTGGTCTGTGTGAATTTTGGCTAGATTTAAAGCCAATAAAAGGACTTTGTGTATGATAGAGAATTGTATTTTGTAATAAGCAACCACTAACTTTTCTTCATTAAGATGATGCTAAACAGGATCAGGATTTAGTATAGACTGGAGAATGTCTTCCTTGTACCATCCTGGAGGCCCAGCCACATTCAGTGTGCCTCCTCTAACAGTGACTTTGCTCTGTGTTTCCCCATCTGGGCTCTTTCCCACTAATGTTTTCACTGCAGCACTTCATCTTGCCTAATCTCAGAACTGCCTTGCTCAGACCTGAATCACCTCACAAGTATGAGGTCCTTTTGCTCGTCCCAGGGGCTTTTTTTCCTTGCCCTGCATTCTTTGCAAGGTTGGGCAAAGGTGGAGGATTGGTGCTGGTGCCTGTTTGTCAGTGAAGAGAGCCTAGGTCAAGTGTGTGTGTTGCTGAGTTGTCAGGCTGTGTGGTTAGTGTAAGGTGGTGTTCAGGGGGACAAAGGCAATACTCCTAGCAATGCCTTGAAGTGAGATAGTAGGTTGTCCATTTTTGTTCAGACTATTAACCTTATTAACATTTCTCTCCTGACATCTAAAACCACTCCAGAAGGAGACAGTTGTTGTGTAAAGCACATGGGGAGAAGAAACTCCTTCTGCTTCCATTCTCTGCTTCAGCTTCAGTTCCTGTTCTCTTCTTCTGAATTGCTGTTTCCACTGTAACAGGGAGGTTTTCAGCAACGATGAAGGGGGCAGATGGAGGTACACTGAGGCTGGTGGTTTGGGAAGGATGAGGAAGGGGGCCATGGGCAGGGAAAGGTGAATTCAGGGATGAGTCCAGTGAAGGGATAGTGCGGGTGGATTCATTGCACATGAACAGCAACTTTTCCTCTGTCCCTTCAGCACAGGCATCACTTGGGGATAATACTTTGTGCTGACTCTAGAGAAACCATTTTGCAGAGGATCGAGGAACCTCAGGCTGAGCTATTGTGGTGACAGGTCACCTTCTTCCTCTTCCCACCAGCTTGTCCCGCAGAGGTTCCCTACATTCCATGCTCTCCTCTTCTTCTCTCCCACAGAGCCATGACAAACACTGTGTCTCGGAAAGGAGGGCTCAATGGGGCCATTGCAGGTCCTGAAGAGACAAATGTGGAGGAAATAGAAGAGAGAGGCCAGTGGAACAGCAAAATGGAGTTTGTGCTGTCTGTGGCTGGGGAGATCATTGGTCTGGGTAATGTGTGGAGGTTCCCATACCTTTGCTACAAGAATGGTGGTGGTAAGTTCACAGCATGCATGAGATGTTCTAGATCTGTAGGCATGACAAGAGGTATGTGCATGCCTGAACCCATTTCTCCTGTGCATCGTGCCCCAACATGCACTCCCTTATTCTCTCCTCCAGCAAGTTAGCTTGTGCCAAAACCAGGAGGAATAAAAACTGAGGGGGAATTCAGCTCTACTGTTTCTGAAAGCAGCAGTCTCAAGTTTGGATGCTGAATTAATTAGTAACTCTTTAAGGCTCCTGGACATCTCAAGAAATTGATGGTGTTTGGAAACCATCAAATGCTGTGAGTGGTCAGAAAGCCATCAGTAGCCTCCTCCTACATAATTCCCTTTCCCACTCTCTGTGTCACCTCTACCTCTCTCAGACCCTTTCTCAGAGGAAGAAAAGCTTAGATGGTGCTGATCTCCTTGCCAAGGCCTAGTACCACTTGGAAAGACATTTCTACCTCTTCATCAGAAGCAGTTCCCCAGCGATCAAGCCATGACTAGAAAAACCCATTCCCAGGAAGGGTTCAATCACCTTCCTCTTTGTTTCTTTGCATGGCTCTCCTTTTCCAATAACACTGCAGTAAGATCATTACATGGTTAAAAATTGAAATTTCTTATAACAATAAAATGAAACGGAAGGGAATAATTGACTGTCACTAACTTTTCTCAGTGAATCAAAATCTAACTTTATAAAAGAAAGGAGGAATAACAAATTACATGTCAAATACAGCAATAACTTCTCTTTTGTTCTTGTTCTCTAGAGACACCTTGAAATAATGCTCTGGGACTTGCTTATTCCCCCCACTTTAAAATTCCTTTCTCTGCAAACCACACCACAAAGGCCTTTCTTTTCCAAAGTGCTCTGAGCTTTCACCAACAGCTGAGTGGTTCCACTGTAGTTTATCCCAGGACTTCCAAATTCCTGTCCGTTGTGCTGTTGCTGGAGTTTATCCAAATCAAACAGGAGACAATACAATGTCTCCTCTAAAAGAAACTGGGGCTGGAAGTGATATGATCAAAGAAAATGGGATTGAGTTTTCCTCGAACCTGGGATGGTTTTTAGCAGATCCCCCAGTCTCCTTCTCCAATATTTTGATGGGAGGCACCAGAGGCACCAAAAGCAAGTCTGACCAGCATGGGTTAGTAAACATGGGTGGTGCATCTAATTGAACAGCCCATTCTGCAGTGACGCTTTGAGAAAGGAGTCATGGGTTTTGTATGGAAAATTTCTCCTGAGCTCAGATGATATCTTTGCATAGTTTATGCCTATGGTATCTGGTTCAGTAGTCCTTGCAATTTGTATGCTAATTAGCTTAAGTGAAAAGGCTACTTTTGTTCAATTTAGATATCTATTGAATAACTTTTTTTTTTCTTTAATTAATCTACTCTGGAATACCTAAGGCTGTGATTCAGAGTGCAACAAGGCTAGGCTTGGGAAAGATTAGGATGGCAGAGGCCTTCCCTCACAGCTCACACGCTGCCTTTGCAGAAGGCATGCTTCTGCTGTACAAGGTATGCTTCTCTCTCCAGGGCTCAAGGGAACCAGATTGCCAACAAACTTGTGTGGAACAAGGCACTGTCATTCCCATGACACTCAAAGATACTCTCAGCATTGGAAAAGTCTTTGAAGTTGCAAAAAAAGGCATTTCCAGCTATAAATGCTGCATCCCTGTCCCTTTCCCCCAAACTGGAGACTGCTGTCCTGTCACCTTTATCTCCCTTCAGACGTACTGAGATGGCTGTAAAGCTGTGAGCAGATGCCGCAGAAACAGTAGTGCTAACTTGCTGTAAAGCAACTACTGTAGCCTCATCTATGGCTGCACTGTCAAATTTGAATAATTACTCACCATCCTGAACTTGCTATTGTCTCAAAAGGAAAAAGAGTCTGTTTCTTGGGGCCCTTTCAGTCCTCTAGTGGGGCAGCAAACTGAGGAAGGGATCAGGAGTTTCAGCTGGTAAGAGACAAGACAATAGAGCTGTAAGAAAGCCCTCATTGCTCAGAGGCAAAAATGGGTCAACCTCTGGGACAAATGGTATCAGAGGAGAGGGTCTGGAATCCGCTGAAGGACTCATCTGTGTGCAGATCTGGCAAACAGATAGATGTCTTGCAGCACTGAAAGCAGCAGCTGCCTCTATAGTTCAGCATATGCAGATCCCATTCCCTGCTCTGCAAACCTGGACTGACCCTGAGAACCAGCCCCCTTCCCTCTGGCCCCAGGTCTCCTGCAGCTACACACAGCTGTGTTTAGGGGAAATTTGGATGTTCTTTGTTATTCTAACATTGTTGGATTGAAACAAGGGCAAGGGTTCCTAGTTGCTAATTGTCACTGGAAGGAATTTCAGTGCAGATGCCTGTGCTGGCAGGGGAGGAGAGGGCCTTGAGGGGACAATGTCTGGGCTTGGCTGAGAAAGGGACCCTCGTTGTGGTTGCAAGCAGCTGAGGTGCTCTCCAGACACTGGCAGTGAGAGGTACTCATGACCAAAACTTTACTGTATGGAGTGGCAAGACCTCGACAGTTGTTCCAGTGAGGAAGGCAGTCACCTTAGCTTGTTTGGAGCAGAGTGAAAGTGTGAAAACCTGCACTAAAGATTAGGAGGAAGGTGTTGAGGTGACAGAAGAAGGAAGGTCAGCTGTGAAAAATGAGATCTCAGGACTAATTTTGAGCCGAGCAGTGAATATATTGGGTGTTTCAATTTGGCAGAAGAACTGGAAGAAGGAAAAAGGGTTCAGACAGCTAACAGGGCATTAAACCATTTTCTTAAGGGCATTCAAATTTTTGTTGTTGCTCTTGTTTGTCTTTTCTGATGCTCTGTTTATGTTGGTCATTGTTTCTAGAAAAACAGAAAAATCTTGCTCTTCTTCCTCTTCCATTTCTTCTAGGGTTAATCTGAGGTCTACTTTAGGTTGATTTCTCTTAAGATGTTGCCCTACATTGTATTAAAAAATTGATTTTGAAGAGAGAAGTTAAACTTCTTAATTTTGAAAATGCTGGAAAGATACTCTGTTGCCCTTCCCCTATTTCCATTCTTTTTGGTGCAAACTGCTTTTCAAATTTGATGTGAAATATGTCTCAAGTAAATTTATATCCTGACAAATTTATTACTTACTAAGAATTGTCACCAGCCTCCAGGTTTGTATCCTCTGGGCAAGTGGCAGTTTTGCTGTGACTCTTGTGAAAGGCAGAACAAACGTGGTTATGTGAAACAAGGATTTATTTGGTTCACCCCACTCCTGCTGCAAACTGGAATGAGGTCAGGAGCATGAAGCAGGGAGAACTTCTCCAGCACTGTCATTTTTTTATCCCCTTGCCTGAATACTCTTTACCTCTAGGTTTTGGCCAAGACTAAATGCAGAAGGACTGCAGTAGCATAAGACAGAACACCCTTGCATTTTTTTCTGAGAAATGATGGCGTTGGAGTCCTTGTTTTCTTAGCAGACGTTGCACAGTTAATTCAGAGAAATGTTTGTGTTCATCTAGCTGATTCCAGCTATGGCCCCAGGCACCTGGCAAGAGGTGGTGAGGATAAGGTTTTTGAAGAGGTTTCTGAGGCCACATCTTACCCCTCTCTGCAGGAGCCTTCCTCATCCCTTACCTCATCTTCTTGTTCACCTGTGGGATCCCCCTGTTCTTCCTGGAGACAGCGCTGGGGCAGTACACCAGCCAGGGAGGGGTCACTGCTTGGAGGAAGATCTGTCCCATCTTTGAAGGTCAGTAAAGTTACAAGATTTACTGGCAGCACTTTCTAACAGTTAGTGACTCAGAGCCTTTTTTGGAAATGTTGTTATTATTATTCTTTTTTTTTTCTTTCTCCTTTATTCTCCCTCCTTTCCTCTCTCCCAGCCTTGTTATCCCTCCTGTTGACTGCTGTGTGTGCAGAGGCAGTTCCCCGACCTCTCTGTAGGTGACCAGGGGTGTGTGGGGGCTCTGCTGGCCCAGCTGAACCACAATCTCTGCTTTGAGAAGCTCAGAGCCCAGGAGAGAGGAGAAGGAGGATGTCCAGCTTGCAGGAGGGGGATGGAAGTGTCAATACACAAACACCTGCATGTAGTCCAGGACAAATAGTGATAAGGGGATGAGGAAAGCTGGCTGGTTTATAATGCTTTCCCCACCCATTGCTGTGCCCAGGGCTGCTGTGGCAGCATTTGCAGGCTGGCATCCTCCAAACTGAAGGGAATCAGACTGCACACACTGGTCTGACAGCCCAGAGATGGGATAGGCTTTAGGTTAAGGCACAGGTATAAGAACCAGGACTTCTGCGGCCCTGGGGAAGGCTGTTTAATGGCCTTAATATATTAATGAATCTAATTTCCTCAATTGTCCTGTCCAGAGAAGAGCTTATTACCCAGCTTTTGCAGACAGACAAACCTGTACTCAGGCAGATTGGAGGTCTAGTTTGCTGGAGCATGGGAGTGCAGTGCTATTTGAAACTCTCTGGAGAGTCTGGGACCTCCTGCTCTGGAGACCCCTGTGCTCTGGCACAGGCCTGGAGGGGAACAGCACTGGCATCTCAAAGGTCACTGACAACCAGTTTTGAAGAAATAAATTAGGCCTTTCTAGACTGAGTGCTGTTCTGATGTCTCAGTGAGCCATGGGCACAAGCAGCACAAGACCAGTGCTGCGCTCCTAAGTCTGTACCTTGGCCTCAGCGCCTTACTTTATGCACCATGTATATTACCTGCGACAAAATCCTTTTTCCTGAGTCTTCCCAGAAGCAAGAGACTCACCTTCATTTCTTTTCTTTAAAGGCTAGAGATGGTTTTCCTAAAGGAGAGGCACTGCAATGCAGTGTCAAGGCAGTGCTCAGAATGTATTTGTTCACATCAGCATAAGGTTTTCTGGGTGTTCCACCACAGGCCTCTCTAGCCATACCAACACTGTGTCCTGTTTGCATGCACAGTCATAAAATCCTTTCACTTTCCCTTATGTAGGTCTTGCCCTTTTGTCTAGTGAGCCTTGTTGTTGGTATTGTAAGCCTGATGCACTGGGAGTTGGTTGGCAGTCCCATCCTCACCTCCTTTGCTTTCCTTCACAGGAATTGGATATGCCACACAAATAATTGAGTGCTATCTGAATATTTACTACATTGTCATCCTGTCCTGGGCACTCTTCTACCTGTTCAGCTCCTTCACTTCAGTGCTACCATGGGCCAGTTGCAATAACCCTTGGAATTCAGGTACACCTTCCTTTGGTCAGCTTTTCGTTTCTTTCCAATTCCTGTAGAATATTTGAATTTTGTAGAAAATGTTTTTTGTTTGAATAAGAAGTTTTCATAAGCTGCAATGCGATTTCACAAAAAAAAAAATCTGTGCTTTCTGGCAAAAAAGAGAGGTGGGTGGGAGGGATTTCAAGCCAACCTAGAGTCCTCCTCATGTGGCAGGACCTTTTTATTAGCTCTGGTACAAAAATTTATCTTACAGTTCCCTTTCTCTACCCCACTCCTTCAGAGTTACTGGGACAGTTGCTGCCAATGCCTGAACAGTTTCCTCTGCACACTCAGCTTTTGGCTAAATCAGGCCAAGCCTGCACTGGAGGATTTTGACAGTACAGGTCTTCCAGTGAAGGAAACAGTAACACAAGTCTCTAAGGGCACTGTTTTCCTGGTTTAATCACATCCATACAACCTCTATACAATTACACTGGCCAAGGTCCTCAACTCCTAATGCCCACAATTCACATAACTGCACCCAAAAGAGAAGACCTGTCTTTGATTTTACTCCAGGCACTGGGAAGATGGGGTAGATGTGAGGTGATTCTCATGGACCTCATGTTGAACAGATTGTTTTGCTTGGCAGCAGCTTGGTTCCCTCACCTTTCCTCTTGTTAGGTGATTAGGTTCTGTGATGTGTTAAATTTCTCCATCCTATGAGCCATTCACTTACAGCTTCCTCTGCCCTTCATCCCAGCAGAGGTAACCAGCCTTTTAAAGGGCTGATCTGATTCCTTCAGCTCCCCCACGTGGGTTTGTTTGTGAGGAAAGCCACAGATGTTCTCTTAACAGACACCAGCTTCCCAGCCACAGCTGAGCTTCCTTGTTTTTCCTTGTCTTTTGCTGGCAAAATGCAAGATGAAGTGCATTTTTTGAATGCATGACATCTCCTCTGTTTTTAGTAATTTCATACTGTGTAACAGGGTTGGTGATGGCAGAAGGGAACATCTGTGGTGTGTGTGAACATATGTATGGATGTGTGGACAGGGAATGGTGCATGATGTGGGAAGAGAATGGGATTTTCTATCCTGTCTACTCATAGTGGCTATCCCTCAATAATCTATATTTTGCAGCCATCTGGTTTCCATTTGGCAGGAAAGTGTTCTCTCCTTCCCTTTTCCCTTTCCTGAAGCCCTCTGGCTACTGTTGGATTGGGATTCGTAGTTGGGGAGAGCCAGAGTTAAATGAGTTGCTTAATGAGATGCAAGAGTTTAATGAGATGCTCTATAGCACAGGGTGAGGGACCTGTGTGCTGCCAGAGGGTTAGGGGGCAGATGGAAAATAGCATCTCCCATGGAGGAGCCTCAGAGAATTTCTTCAGCTCATCAGCTTCCTTTTCTTTTGGTAGATCTCTGCGTGGACATTCTGAATAGCTCCAGCCTGGACAACAGGACCTTGCCTGCGAATGCCACCTCATCAATGATTGAGTTTTGGGAGTACGTGCTCGCTTTCCCTCTGTTCAGGCTCCTCTCTCATCCCAAGGCTGCAGCTGTAGGAGTATCTGGGCAGTGGGCTGTGCTTCTCTGTAGGACCAAGTGAGGTGCCACGTGTCAGACCTAAACAGTGGGGAGCACAATGAGCTGCCAAGGAGATGGGCACAGAGCCCAGGGGCGTGAGGACTGGATACACTCCACAGGCTGCTCAGTGTGCCTGCCAAGGGTGCTCACGTGTACACATGCACAGGCGTGTTCCCTTTCAGGCACTGAGATGCCTGGATGAGTGTGGCCACCGAAAGAGGCACCAAAATCAGATGCGACTTGCAGAAAGCAGGGGATACATGTGCTGGGTGTTGCAGGTTACTGTTGGCAGGTAGGCATGAGTGGCCAGGGCAGACTGAATGGTACTCCACAGTGAAAGAGAAAGGACCAAACTGCCTTTTCCTTTCTTTTGACCATGTCTTGCTTGCTGCCTAAGGGAAGTTGTCCATCAGGCTGTTCACAATCATCCCTGGAGAGCAGGGATCTGAGGTGCATGCGTGAGATGCCAGAGAGGAATTTGGGGAATTTTGGTCACAGGGCTGGAAGCAATAAAGCATTGTCTGAGAGAGGGGTATTGAGGCAGGCCAGACAGTGTCCCAGAGAGGGTCATCACTGCAGACTGGAGAGGTTGCAATGACTGCTGGTGCCACACTGAATCTCCACACTGCCAAGGAAGGTCTCATAAAGAAGAGAGGTGTCAGAGACTCAGCTTCAGCTTCAGTTGTTTTGGGTTTTTTTTCTGTTTATGTGTCCTAAACTGTCTCTGAAAGGGCTGAGTGTCCTTTGTGTGTTGCAGCCCCCACAGGGCACACAGAAGATGATACACACCCATGGCTGCAGAAAGAGCCTGCACAGTGCTGGCTCCCCTTTCCTGCCTGTTCTTTGCACACACTATTTAGTAAGAGCTGAGACCCCTCTGAAATGGTTGTTCAGGTTTTATGCAGAGAGAACAAGGGGACCCTGACGCTGGTTTGGAGAAGGGTGTGCAGAAGAATTGTAAGTGTGAGGTTGGGCTTCTGGGAACTGCATGAGCTGCTGTGCTGAGCTCTCGTGTGGCCCGCCTTCACAATGGTGAACCTTCAAGGAAGGAAGCTAAAGGAAGGGCAGGGCAATCATAAAGATAATTTACACTTATATGTAGGTTGTTTGTAGTATATGGGGAGGAATAATGGTGGCCATGGGGTGATGATGGCATTGGTGGCCTGCTTTGGGTTGAGTAGTCCCTGCTGGGTAGCTGCCAGGGTAGGGGAGCAATGGGGAGCAGGTGTTGATTTTTGTGTAATGTGGGTTTGACAGGCATGGCACCATGGGTTTTGAGAGGGGGAGGATTTGGGCCAGCTACAAGACATGGTGGAGCAGCATCAGCAGAAATGAGAGAGGAGACCAAGGCAGAGCTGGGGTGATTTGCATGGTTGGGAGCCCCTGAGCAGATGTGTTGTGAATAGTCTGTTAAGACTTTGGATGGGGTAATATGGGAAAGGTCTGTATGGGTGATTGGGTCTGGGGTGTTAATGCTTCTCTCCCTGTCCCTGGACACTGGCAGGAAGCGAGTCCTGGGGCTCACGGATGGTATTCACAAACTGGGCACTGTGCGCTGGGAGCTGGCTCTGTGTCTCCTGCTGGCGTGGATCATCTGCTACTTCTGCATCTGGAAAGGGGTCAAGTCCACGGGCAAAGTAGGAATGGAGATTATCCTCCCAGTCCATAAGCCTCCTTGTACCCATTTTACACTTCTTCCCCAATCTCCCTCTTCATGAAGTAGAGGTGGGAGACAGAGTACCAAAGTCAAACCTGAAACCTTGTGAGGCCATGCTGATTTATGGTGGTTGTGTTTGATCCCTAAGCGGAAGAATAAAAAAGTAGCTCCAACAGGAAGGGGAGAATAGGGAAAGAACTGAGAACTGAGGGGAGTCTTGAGTCACCTTTTTCCTTGCAGATACCCGCAGTGGCTACTGGATACTCTCCAAGTACTCTTGCTCACCACTGTGTTGTCCTGGTGTGGCTTGCTGGTGTGGTTAACAAGATCATCTGCAGTGGCAAACTTCCCATCCCTGGCAGTAATTAAACAGTTGAGCAAAATAGACAAGCTGCTGCCTGTAACCAGCTCAGTGAATAGATAATGAATCTCTCCTACTTCTTCATCCTGCAAAATACTTGGGTTGAGAGAAGTGTCTTTGTGTTCTTCTTTTTACTCTCCCTGGCTCTGTGTTCTTTGGCTCAGAAGGTCACTTTCTGCATTTTGCTAGTGAGTCTGGAGCCAAAGCTCCCTCCCAGTGTTGATCCCATAGAGCAGGTGGCCAGGTTTTCCTTCCAGAGTGAATGAGTGTGTGATGCTTTGGGCTGGGTATTAAGGAGGTGGCCTTGACTTACTCAGGACACTTTCCTCCCTGGAGCCACACTGAGATGGATGGGTTATTAATGATTATTGTGAGTGTCCAGTGGATGTCCCACTAGCAAAGGGAGTGCAAACAATTTCTGCAACAGATTTTTTCCTTCAAATCACTATCTCTACTATTGGTAGGTGTTCCCTGTAGTACTGGCCACCTGTGCTTCAGTGCCAAATCCCATCTGCTACCTGAAAACTGTACTGGACACCGATTTCAGCAAAGCAAGACAATAGCTTGCTCTGATCACTGGATCTTCCCTACTTTTTGCTGATGACTGACTATGGCTTGTGTTGTCCTATTGTCTACAATTTCTCAAGGAGGGAGAGCCAGTCTCCACATCTATGGGGCGAGGGAATGTTCTGCATTTTAAACCTTAAATTTCTGATCTTCCCTGGTTTGCCATCTTCACAAGAGGTATCATGCTGGTCTTGGAAGATTGGGTGTGAGAGGCTATTTTATCTGCATGGAAGGGTAATTACGTCACCCCAGGTTCCCTTTAGCTCTCAGCTTTCTCCACTGAGTCTCTCTCTTGTCTGGTGCTGCCCTGGTGCATGAAACTTCCCTTCTGCAGGCAGAAGGGAAAAAATGAGGACTTTCAATCAGGCTGGTTGGGCCAATAAGGTTGGCAAGATCAGGCCAGAAAGTGAGAGAAAACACAGAGCAGCTGGAATGGTCTTCCTGAGATTACAGAAAATTTTTCCATCACAAGTTTTAGGATACAGGGCTTACTTTTTACCAGCTTGATGTTATGGATATGGTGCAACAACACAGGGTGGGTTTTTCTGTCCCAAAATACACTACAGACCAAACAGGTCAGTTATCTTCCCTGCAGGTAGTAATTTTGAGTATTAGAGGGCCTGTCAAATAATTCAACTGCTTCCTTCTCTTTCTTCACTGACAACATATTGGGATATGCAGTAGAGAAGACCCAAGAATTCTGAGAAGGTGCATAACTTTGTTCAACAGCTACAGATTAAACAGGGGGTTGTTCTTGCCTGAGAGACTGCTATAATCAGATAACCGTGTCAGACCCTTATGTTTCTGCTTCTGTTATTTAAGGAATACAAATTTTAAGAAACAATAGTGACCTCAGGAAAATAATTTCAAATAACTCAATGAAAACTCATTTTCTCTAAAAGCCTTTTTCTTTTATTCATTTTGTCCACTTTTGCACTCTTTCCATGTTTGCTTTCCTTATGCATTCAGCCAATGTGTATAAACGCTCCCCAGAAGTGATCGCTGAAGATAGATTTTAATACTTGTGCCCAAAGTGCTCACATTCTCATTCAATCAAGGAACAGCAACCAATTACCACTAAGCAGAAAAAAAAAAAAGTGCAGTTTTAGGCCACTCACTCTGAATCCATAGAGTAAACAAGCCTTCACATTACTTGGATGAATTTTAGTAATGAATGTATGTTAGGAAGTTTCAACTTGCTCACAAATGGATTAGTGATGATTAATTCTACTGTAATATTTATTTACATCACACACAGGAAGAAGTGAAAAGAAGGTATTACAAAATAAGCATCTACATTTTCTTTAAAAGTTTGAGGTACCCCCATTTTTCACCTGTAAGCTCAGAGGAATTGAAGGGATGAGACCGATACGTGAGCACTTCTGGAAATGGGATTTCTCAGAGGTGTCTCAAATTGGGCAGCAAAAGTTGCTATTTAATTTGGAAAACTCTTGCTAGGCCATAGGACCATTTTAATAACTCCTCATTAAAACTCAGTGACAGGAAAAGATCTGGGTTTCTTCTGCAGCTCTAGAAAGATGAAGAGAACAGCTGGAATGCAGGGAAATTACATTGATTGGGAAGAGAAAACAAAGCAGCACAACCAGTGGCAGAGTCTTGGATGAAGAACAAAATGTAGATTAACTAAATCACCAGTGGGACATAACCTTGATTAATTTCTTTGCCACCCCTCTTCTATGCTAGCAGCAGCAGCTATAGCCTACTGCAGAGCCCAGGGCTTGCCGGGGTGGGGGCCTGCAGGTGAGATGAAGTGATGTCTGCACCCCCTCCCTGCTGACCCTCTCTCCTCTCCTTTCTCTGTGCCTGCAGGTCGTTTACTTCACCGCCACCTTCCCCTATGTGATGCTTATCATCCTGCTGGTGCGAGGAGTCATGCTGCCCGGAGCTGCCGAGGGCATCATCTTCTACCTGAAGCCAGACATTTCCAGGCTGGCAGACCCGCAGGTGAGTGAGGTGTCAGGCAAATGCTGGCCACGAGAAGGTTTTCTGTGCCCTGGCCTTTGGATCTGATGCTAGCTGAGCATCTAGCTGTCTTCTCTGAAAGGAGACCAGCAACTCAAGATCCTTAAAACTGCTGAGAGGGGTCTAGTTCCCCTGCACAGCATGGCACAGCCCAGCCTTTTTGCTCATGGTCTGCAGCATATGGGGCATATTGGATCATTTCCACCCAGGGGCTCAGCAAAACCAGAAGAGTATATCAAGTAGATGGTTTCCCTGAGTGTTAAATGCAAATGATTAAGGGAGCAGGGATATAAACTACTGCTTTTTTTTTTTTTTTTTTTTTTCCCTGGCCTGGTTAGCACTTTGTTTGGGTCCAACAGGGCCCTCCCAGGAAGTGTGGGGTCCCTCTGCTTGCAGAGACAAAAGGTTGCTCAGCTTGTGCACAGCTGTGCCCCAGCTGGGCAGAAAGTTCCTTTCACCTGTCCTGGGGGATGGTCCCACCTGCCTGGTTCAGACTGGCCGAAGGGTCAATCCCTGCAACCACTCATTGGAACTCATGGAAACCTTCCCAATCCCAGCAAGGAGATATTGTGTACCCAGAGATGACAAATACAGATTAGGGCCAAGGGTGCAGGCAAACCCAGGACCTGTAAGGTAGCCTGAATAGGCAGGATGTGGGCAGCACTCTTGGGGGATGCACAGGGCAGGCAGCAGGACCCCCTTGGAGGATCCCTCATAGTGTCTGCTCCCACACCTTTCTGTAGCAGGAGTTTGCTTCTCTCCCCCACCTGGGCTCAGCAATGCCCATGGAGGTGTTAATGCAGACCCCATCCCAGAAGAGCACTTAAATGACACTTGCTGCTAATTATTCCACTGCTGAATCTTTCTGTGGAGGCAGCCCAGCCATAGCCTACAGTCTCAGCTGACCTTACATGTCTCCCCAGATGCTCAAAGCTCCAACTGCTCCCTAACCAACTGCCAAACCCGCTGTTGTCCCCCAAATTGCTTTCAGATGCATCTATGTGTTGTCAGTACAAAATCTGTGGTGCACAGAAAGCAAAAATCCAACTGAATGCAAATGGCATCTTGATATGAAAATAAACAACAGTGGGATGACTGGGGCTGAGTGTGTTTTATTCACGGTCAGAGCTTATTCACTGAAAACGTTCCTATCTTTCACAGCCTAACTAAAGCTGACATGGTCTTTCCAGGCTGCTGCAACCCAGCATAGCAGCAGTGAGATCACACTACTGAGTTTCAGCAGAATGTGGGGTGTTGGTTAAAGCAGAATGTATGTCCCTGCCTGAAGGTCTGCTGTGTACATGCTTGTCTGTGAGAAATCTGTATGTATTTAGGCAGCAATGCCTGGGCTGAGATTCTTTGAAGGCTACAGAATTCCAGCTGCCTGGATGTTTGCAGCTGGGGGCTGCTTGGAGGAAAAAGAGAGTGAGCAAGGAACCTGGAGACAATCAGAAAGGTGGGCTGTTTCTCTGCCTGCTGCTAACTTGCAGCTCTCAGGGAGGGCCTGAGAGCAAAGCTGCAGCTCAGCCCACAGTTCCGCTCATCCACAGAGGAGAGGGCTGGAGCACTACTGGTGAAGCCCACTCAGCTTTTCCCATGCACTGCCAAAGCTCAGCAATTTTCTGCCCTTCACCCTGCACCGTGGCCTCAGAGATGTTGGAAACTAGACTGGGGAGCAGGGAAGGGAGTATATTGATTGTTTATTACACTCTTGTTTGGGGTGACCCACTAGTGGCTCTGTGAACCCTGGACCACAATAGGGACCACAGACTTCAACACTGTCAGCTTCAGCTGGAGCCATGCCATCAGGAGTGCCATCTCTATCCTGAATGCAAAGGTGTAGGATGGAAAAGTGATTTCACCTTGTGTGGGATGTGAAAATATGGTCCCCCTGGGAGACTTTTCCTAGAGGATTTCCAGTCCTATGGTTCAGTTATCCCAGAGAGATATCCCAGTTTCTACACTCATTGATCCCCTCTCTGTCTCACAGGGTATGTTCTCCACAGCTGGAGGGGTTGTTGTTGGCAGGGCACAGCCATTTATTTATTTTGTTGTCAGGTCTGGAGACCACTGACCTTCTCTGTTCCAGGTCTGGATGGATGCAGGCACTCAAATCCTCTTCTCTTATGCCATCTGCCAGGGATGCCTGACAGCTCTGGGCAGCTACAACAAATACACCAACAACTGTTACAGGTAAGAGGAGGCTAAACTCCTTGTATCCTTCTGGAAATGTGATCAGGGACAAACAGCACAGAGCTGCATCAGAGGCAGCTGGGGGAGACCTTGGGCCGTGCAGCTTTTACTGGTGAGCTGCTCACAGAGCAGGAGCTGCAGGGGACTCAGCACAGCAATGGAGAGTGGCTTAGGGAACAGAGATGCTCCAGAAAATGGCTTTAATAGTGCTCTCCTGCATGAGTCAGCTTGGAAACAGCAGATTGGAGGACAGGGGGGAGAGAAAATGTGGAGTGTCTCCATCCACTGGGTAGACACCACAGTCTATTTTGACGTGATGAGTGGGCAGGGGTGACACGGCCAGCTCTGCTGTCACTTGCTAGGCAAGGGAGGTGGTACAAACAGGATGGCAGGGCACTCTGTCTCTAGTGCTTTACTGCCATCAGGGTAATGCACTGCCAGTGGCCTTTTGACCATATCAAGGAAGTTAATCAAGTCTGTCTGGCCTTCTTCATGCCCTTGATTACTGATCTATTTTATCCATGGCCTGACATGGAGCTCAGTGAAGCCATTAGGACCATTTCTGACACCTTCCACAGATCTGTGAGAAGCAGGGGTTTTGTTACTCCTGCATGTTTTTGTCCAGCATGGATGGGAAAATGGAATTGTACTTGGGAGATATCAATAATCTCTCCTGTTCTCCAATAGGTGCTGCCACGGCTGTTGGTCAGACAGTTTATACTTTCCCCTGGCCCTCCTGAAATGTCTCTGTCACCAATGGAGCAGTGCACTGATGCTTTCCTCTAATTCCTTAGGTGTTTTGCACTGGCAGCTTGGCTCTGGGTGGCCCAAATGTGCTGGGTGTCCACACTGCACCACAGCAGCTGGTGCTGTGGGTCAGCTCTGGCAGCTGCTCAGGCAGGATCCTGGGGTGGGGGACTTCCAGCCCAATCAGCTCAGACTGGTGCCCCATTTCTGCAGGGAGCAAGTGCACAAAAGTTTCAGGACAAGGAGCACAGCACACTCCAGCCTCCGTATGAGCATAGTTGATAAAGACAGTGTAGGCACAATCCTTATCAGGAGAGGATTTTTGTTAACCCGCAAGACCTTGTTTTACCAGAACTGCTGAACCTGTATGTGTTCATGCTTCCAGATGATCCTCTTTCTTGACTATGTTTACTTTTGCAACCTCTTGTCTCTTCTAATTTGTTGTTTTCCCCATTTTCACTGTTGTTTTTCTTATTCTCTTGACTCTTGTCAAGTTTTTTATTGCCATGTCCCTGTGTATATCACTATGTCATCCTATTCACAAGACACTGATGGTGCCTTGTTCTCTCTCTGTGCCACATATAACCCTATAATTCTTGAACAGTGAGGCACAAGGTAGGTAGGCTGATATTTGGCTCTGTTCTGAGCTTTTTACTTCTGAGGGGTTCAAGAACAACATTGCTGTTTCTTGGTTAATGGGGAAGCTGAGTATGGACATGATCCCAAGTGGACCCATTCTGCAGTGGGAAACACTGATTTCTTTCTGATCTCCTCCCTGCAGGGACTGCATCATGCTCTGCTTCCTGAACAGTGCCACCAGTTTCGTTGCTGGCTTTGCCATTTTCTCTGTGCTGGGTTTCATGGCTCAAGAGCAGGGCATACCCATTTCAGAAGTGGCTGAATCAGGTAGGTTTTTCTAAGACACTTCAGAGCCAAGGTAAAACAACAAACCTGAGGGGGAGGTTCCTTTTCTCAAGTGAAGCCCAAGATGTTATCTACAGCCTCTATCACTGCAGGTGTCTGCAGAAAAGTCTGCAGGACCAGTGCTCCATGACACAACTTTCAGCCCTGTGTGGGAAAGAAGCCATGGTGATACAAACTTTGAAGAAATATGTGAACTTACTCTGTGCTGCAGGGTGGTGGTGGCAGGTGATGGTGTGGGGAGCACACGTGGTCATCCTGTGGTCTGTTGGCAGGTCCTGGCCTGGCTTTCATAGCCTATCCAACAGCAGTAACAATGATGCCTGTATCTCAGCTCTGGTCCTGCCTCTTCTTCCTCATGCTGATCTTCCTGGGACTGGACAGCCAGGTACAGCAAATGCCCCTTCTCATCTAACACCCAGGTGCCTGTCCCCACCCTGAGCACTCTCCATGGTCATTGTAAAGTATAAGGTGGGTTTGTGCCTTGCTGATACCTTCAATATGTTCTCTGCACATTGACATGGTGACAGCTGTTATTGACATGTTCCCAGGAGTGTTTTGGAAGAAGGGGCATTGGGCGTTGCTGATCCTGGCCTTTGCACTTCCACACTGAGGGAGCTCAGAGACAGTGTCAGTGGCAGGACAGTAGTTATGTGTGTTGGCATCTCCATTTAGAATCCTTCTCCCTGTGTGTATGGGAGGATGTTCCAACTACATCCCATCTCTCTGCCAACACTGAAATGCATACATGCATTACATGCATACAACGGAGGGAGGCCCAGCACAGAGCAGGGCAGTCTAGGAGTGGGAATGGGGCTGTTTTCTCCCAGCTGCATCCCACCAGAGCAACCCCTGTGTCCTCTTCTCACTGGTGTGCCCATCAGTTGCCATCTCATACCCTGTTTTGCCAGGAACAAACCCCAGCAGAGCTCCCTGCAGAGTGCAGTGTGTGACCCTGGTGTGCTGGCACGAGGGGAGCAGGAGGTGTCCTGGCATGTCTGCCAGGCAGGGTGCTCTGCTCAGGCTTTGCTCAGCAGCACCTCAGCCCCTGTACCTGAAGAATCAGGCCTTTTTCCTCTCTTTCTGGTGGCCCTTGGTGGAAGCAAGACAGATGAAAAGAGAAAAGAAACAAACAAACAAACAAAAAAAAAAGGATCTGGGTGGCAGGAGGCAAAAAGGATGGTGAGGATGGTGAGAGGCAGTGTGTGCTTGGGGAAGGAGAGACACTGATTTTTCTGACCTGTTTTCTTCTGCAGTTCGTCTGTGTGGAAAGCCTGGTGACAGCTATTATTGACTTGTTCCCAGGAGTGTTTCGGAAGAAGGGGCGTCGGGAGCTGCTGATCCTGGCCATTGCAGTCATATGCTACCTGCTGGGCTTATTGCTGGTCACTGAGGTAAGAAAGGAGTAGCTGGGTTATACAGCTGAGCACCAAAACCCCTCCTACACAGCTCTGGAGGACTGGGCAGAGAGAGCAAGTTGTCTTTGATGCTGTTAATTATCCTTCAATTCTAATGCATTAGTTGGTGTTTGTCACAGCCAGTGCTGCTTTGACCCTGGGTGATGCTGGTGCACTCGCTGAGTAACTGAGCCTTCCAGGGAGACGGTCCCACAGCCCAGAGAGTCTGCCTGACACACAGCTTTGTGCAAATGCCAGACCCGATAGCTAAAACAAGCTGAGCTGTTTGAAAACAAGCTCTTCTAAGGGCAGTGATCCTTTGCTGGCTGCTTTCCACGCAACGCAGAGCAGCAGGAGGGGAGCCTGGGAGTAAGAGCTGCACCATAACCCTGCCTGAGCTCCTGGGAAGCCTGTGATCCCTGGGACCAGAAGGAGCAGGGCTGTGTTGGTGTGATGTGCACGGTGTTTGCACAGCTCTGCAGCTCATAGCCAAGCACCTCTTCCTGCACGGTGGTGTGCTGTGCTGTGCTCTGTGTGCACAACACACGCTTGGGTGGGGGGTCTTAGCACTCCTCTGTGCTGCCTGTGTAATGCCAGCTAATTTCTGCTAAACTTCTTAGGCACTGATGAATGATCCTCCAACAGCATCCTGGCTAAGGATCTGCTGAAGGCAGCTCCCACTGCAATAGGTTTGAATGAAACTGTGTGTCTAGAGCCCTTCAGCATTATTTGAAAGCATCTGCTTGACTTGGAGGGGCTTTCTCTTCAAGAAATCACATGAAAAACATCCAGTGGCCGGTAGAGGTAGCTGATGGCAACCCTGCAGGGCTCAACTCAAAGGCAGGGGCAGCAGGGAAGCCACGTCTCTGCCACTGCAGAGCTTGGACCCTGAGCAGCATGTAAAGGTGGACAAAGGTAAAATAGGGTGTCTGAATATCCTGGTGCTCAAGATCCCAATTTTTTGGGGTGCAGAGTTCTGCACTGCTACATGGTATTTTGAAAGGATGCTGGAAAATTTCTAACTGATTTAAAAGAAGCAAACAAGCTGGCTTCTGCTCCTGTGAACTTAGAAGCCAGTCTAGCCCAGCAGTATCATTAAATGCATGTGAAATACTCTCCTGCCACCAGGCCTGACTCTCTTTTTGGGACAGAGCGGGGGCAGCCCCAAGTGAAGGCTCTCCTCCCAGCTCCTCTAGGTTCAGTGTTTCTGCTGCCATTTTTCTCCTTGCCTCATTCATTTTACCCTGACATGGACTAGTCCTGCTATGCCTCTGTCTTCTCTACCTCTTCAACAGGGTGGCATGTACATCTTCCAGCTCTTTGACTACTATGCTGCCAGTGGGACGTGCCTGCTCTTCCTGGCTGTTTTTGAAGTCATCTGTATAGGATGGGTGTATGGTAAGTGGAGGACAAAAATCTGTGTTGCTCTTTCTCAAGGCCAGAATGGGGGATTTAGAAGTGGGAGTGGATAGAAAAGATACTCAGGAGGCAAAAAAAAAATGCAGTAATTACCTTCTTTCTTGTCTGTTTTTCACTGTGTTTCCTTGCAACATTTCTTAATTGCTCCACATTTAGAGCAGGAATGGTTTTCCCTTCTCTGTAGGTGCCTCATTTTGAACTACCTTGCTGTTTTCCCCATCTGCCCTTTGAATTAGAAAATCAGCTATAGAGGAGTGACTGCTGTCCTTAGGTGTCTGTCACTGTCTGCTTACATTGTGCATTTAGTTTAGTCCTAGCAGTTAATTTAACACAAAACACTGGGATGCAGACCTGCCGTGTGTTATTTCTGCCATGATACACGCTTCCTGTTTGCACAGGCTGTGATGGCACTCCTAAAACGAATAGGAGGGACATCCTTCAGCTTTCAGTGATGTCTGTACCCAAACTACTCAGGAGCAGGATTAAACTGAGCCCAACAAAGCATGGGGAAGAAACCAACTGCTTTTTAATGTGTGCAGTAAGAACAGTATCCTCTGATATCCTAAGGGAGATCTCTTCCTGAGCGCTCAGTTCATCTCCTTGAAGCTTTTGTTGAGGCTGATGGTTTTTGGCCAAAGAGTCTAACTGTGTGTGATACAATTTCTCCTTAGCTTTACGGAGCTACATGAGCTTGGTACCTGTAAGAGTCATGCAAAGCTATAGTAGGTACCAGCTTACACCAGACCCTCAGCATCCCTCAGTCACACATCTTCTGATTCCAACTACTTCAAGCAGCACTCCCATCCTAACCTAAAGAAAAGACTGCAAACACAGCATCGTGTTGTGTCTCAGCAGCCAGGAGTTGATGCTCATGAAGGAATACGGTAGAAGAAAAATCAGGAATGATACTTTCTGTGAATGTTCTTCCAGATTCTAACAACTTATAGAATCATAGAATGGTTTGGGTTGGAAGGGACCTTTAAAGGTCATCTAGTCCACTCTCATTGCCACTTTGCCCTAGACCAGGTTGCTCAAAGCCCTGTCCAAGCTGTCCTTGAACATTTGCAATGACAGTCCATCCACAGCCTTTCTGGGCAAGTGTTTCTGTTGTCTCAGCACCCTCACAGTGAAAAATTTCATCCTTATATCCTCTCTAAATTTATCCTCTTTCAATTTAAAACTGTTAACCCTTGCCATGTCATTATAAGCCCCCTTTATATATTGAAAGGCTGCAACAAGGTCTCCCTGGAGCTTTCTCTTCTCCAGGCTGAACAGCCCAAACTCTCTCAGCCTGTCTTCACAGGAGAGGTGCTTCAGCCTTCTGATCCTTTCCATGGTCCTTCTCTGGACCCACTGTGACAAGTCCATGTCTTTCTTGTGCTCAGGGTGCAATACTCAGCTTGTTGCCCCGGGATTTCCACAGCCAGAAAGTTAAATCTATTTATTTTTTCTTCTGGTACTCTTTCCAGTTGACTCAGCTAAGCATTTATCATCCACAAAATGCTGCAGCAAGGAGTTCCATGGCTTGCTTAGGTGTTGTGTGAGGAATCACTCTCTTTGCTTGTTTTGAGTCTGCCACCTGCCCATTTCATTTGGTGCCACCTTTGCCTTTGTTAGAGACAGTCAGTGCCTGTGTGCTGTCTTTGGTGCTTACAGTTTTATAGAGGTTGCACTGGCTGCAGTGCAGTTGCTGAGGAAGGGGTTATCAATTTCTCCAAATGCTTTATGTACAGCAGGAGCTGTTATTGCTAGTCTGGATGAACTCCTCTCTTACTGAAATGGTAGCTGATCTAGTTGCTTGGACTTCACCTCCAGGGAACACAAGAGAAGCAGATATATAAGAAAGATTTATTTTAGAGAGATGTCCTGCAAGGAGAGCTCACCTGGCAGCTTGCAATACCAGACCCTGGCCAGATTTTAATTGAGAGTCACCTTCTGCCCAGTCTTTCCGGGATTTACAGGGACGTGGAGATCCCCATCCATCTATGAGAGGGCTTCATCATCACCACGTTAGACTAATTAATTAAACTGAATTTTTCTTTGATGAATGGAGCCCCCCTGCCATTTTTACAGTCACAGAGGCCACATGCATCTTCTGACGACCCATGGAGAGGAGCAGTGGCAGACAATGAGCAGCAGGAGAGGTGATGCTGCCCCAGCAGCCTCAAAGGGAGACAGAGTAATTTGGGACAAAGAAATGACCCTTTTCCTCACCACCACAAGTTCGTTTGTACCACTCCACACAGTGGGATTTTACCCTCTTGATGTTCTGCTTTGCATCCATTGGGATGGTTCTCATCCAAAACACAGACAGAGGACCAAGGTAAAGCATTTTAATGGAAAAAAAGGTGCCTGGTGCAGATTAATTTTTTTTTCCCCAGCCTCAGAATTGGCAGGGCTGAGCCTCTTGCTTACACTGTGAAGAATTACAACATTTCTGCTAACACAAATATGCGTTCTGAGTTTTCCCTCTCCCAGCACATACGCCAGCCACCCACCACTTGGCAGCTTCTCCTGCTGCCAGGCAGCTGCTCTCGCAAAGATCTGAGGATTTCCTTGTGTGCTGCCTCTGAAAGGATCATGCAGCATTGGACCTGCTGCTTGTGTTCCCTGAAGAGGAGGGCTGGAGAGATTTTGGTCCCCTCCATGCCCCTTCTCCTCTCTCCCTCCCGATTCAGGACAAGCAGCCTTTCTATAAGCAGGCATGGGCTTTGAGCACTGGGATTCAAAATGCGATGCCACTGAAAAGTGCTGCAGAGAGGATGTTTTCCAGGCAGTCATGGCAGGCACATTAGGATTAGCTGTTCCAGGAGAAAGCAAGGGCCTCAATCACTATAGGACAGCCAGGCTGAAATCATTAGGGCTGTGTACAAAGCTAAAGCAAACTGATGCCAGCAGGTACCTGTGGGTGGCCCCAGGGTAAACCTGTGTTGTGCTGCGATAAATCTCCCTCTAGCTCTATTGCTCACATGCAGTGTGGATTCCAGAAGCAGCAGCTTCCTTCTGCCTGGATCCTGCCTGTCAGGCTTGCCCTGGCTCTGTGTGCTTTACCCTCTCAGATGCACTGGCTACAGGCAACCTTACATGCTTATTTATGGGCAATAAGGGGTCTGCTCTGTGCACCTGGTACCCAGAGGATGTGCAGTGTTTGCAGTGTCACAAGGCCTCTGTTGCTGGCTGTTTGCACAGGTTTTGTGCAGGTGTTGATGCTGCAGGTTTGAGACAGAGAGGGAGCTTAGCACAACGGCATGGAGCCAGGGTCATCACCTATTGAAACGTTATGGTTGAAATTTGATATAGATGAATGCAAATAAATGCAGCTTGGAAGAAAAGACAGGGAGGGATTTTTCACAGACTCCAAACTAGCAGACTTGTGAAACTCACTGTTTTTTGAATATTGTAAAAATAAAATTAAATTTTGTCCCTTTCAGTTTGGGTCTCGCTGTTACTAGAAGCTACATAAAATGAGAAGGGCTCCATAAGGACAAGACATGAAGGTGTAAGCAAATCTGTAGTTGCATTAATATGAAATTTATTCCCGGGAACTTACATAGCAAAATTAAAATATTTGTCCGAAAAGCATGCAACCACTTTGAAGGTGTGTGGGATTGATCAGCACAAGAGAAGTGGTACCAACATGCATGGTTGACTGTTTGGTATCTGCATACCACTCTTCCTTGTCTTGGGATACTGCAGATAACAGCAAACATCCTTATTCATTCCAACAAAAATCTCTTTGAAGAAGCCTTTATGGTTTTCTCTGCAGGAGCTTATCTACTCCTTCTAATGTGCTGGGAAGGAAGGGCACATTCTTCCAGCACATGTCCTCCAGCTTCTAATTTGCTCAAAAAGCCAATGTTGAGTGATTGACTGATGAATTCTTAAATTTGATTAATTTTTCATCTGCCCATGAAACTTAGAATATATAAAATCTCCTGTTCATATACTCTCTGAGAATGTTCATGTCAGTCCCCCTTGTGTTTCATCACATCACCCACTGACTGCCACAGTGGCCATGGAAATGCAGGACCTGATGGTTGTACTACAGAGAAAAGGGATAAGGACAGGTGGAGGCACATCATGACTAGCAACTTTAGTTTTGGGCTGTTTTCTTGGTGGAGGATGGATGTGTTTGTGTTCTTTTTGTTTGGCATTTTTGTATTTCTTTAATTGATATGTCTCTTTGACTAGATCCTAGATCCAAATTTGCAGGGAAACTTTATCTGCCACAAAGTTGTATTGCAAATTAATTTATCTGTCCTGTCTGACATCACGGTGTGTTTCTGTGGAAACACTGTATGGTATAAGACACTGTGCTATGCTCATATTCTAAACTGCAATTCACATCATTTATATCTCCTTTTTTTTTTTTTTTTTTTTTTGCACCCTGTGGAAGATTTCAGCTTTTAGGCAAAATAAATTTTATATAGCATCTCCTTTCATCCCCAGTATATTTTCAGAAATGCTATCTGAAGGCTCATGATATTTACAGCTTGGAAACTCTCTGGTGTAGGCTGGGCTCCCACACAAGGTTGCATGTCCCTTGATATGCCACAGCTTGTTGTCTTTGCTTGAGGCTACTTGTAACTCGCCAACTCAACACCATGAGGTGTTCAAAGAACTAACCCCACCAGCCTAAATCCTTCAGAAAGCTGGGTCTAAAAGAGATTTTCTGCAAGCATTACTCATGGGATATAGAAAATGATGCAAAGAACTACAGAAAAAAGAAAAGCACACATAATGTGCTTTTGTAGAAAAAATACATTTAAAGGAAACATAATGCAGGAATTTAATTCTGAGACATAAAAACCACAAACCAAAATAAAACTTACCAAACCCCAAACACTCACAAGTGTGGCCAGTTCCCTGGGCACATATTTTTGGCCAGTCCATCCTTCTGGTGTTAAGATGCAAAGAAGCAAGGTTTCATTACACTTGCAGGGGAGAACCATGGCATAGTTGCAGGTGAGAGCCTTGAGTTCACAGATGGATGAAAGCCCCCCAAAGCAGAATCCTTCTTTATCAGCTAAGCACTGTGATGAAACTTTAATAAGCCAAACAAGTATTATTTCATCCTAGAGCTGCTCAACTGGTAACCCTTTTTCTGGATAGACTAGCTCCATGTTTTTGTCTAATTTGTTGACCTATTTCACTGGAGGCAGTCTGGTATAGTATCTCTGGTTAGTTCTGTTCAGGAAGGTGTTAGGGAACCTCACCAATCTTATGAATAGCTTTCTGATTTTTCTTTATTTTAAATCTCTTTCTGGCCAACATTAGGCTCTTGAACCTTGAAGACATCCTAGAGCTTATTACAAGGTCTGCTGAAGCCCATCTGCATTATACTGTTGCCTCTATATGACATTTCATATATTTCCTCTATATGCTTTGGGCTAGGAAGAGTCAATGGTTGCAATCTGGACAGTGGCAGGACTTTTAGATGCTTTTCAGAGGTATATCCCACTCCAGTGCACCATGAGATTTAGGTGGGTCCCACGTACTCTGAACAACATAATCTAGTAAGTGAAACTAAGGAGAAGAGATGATGATGATCAGGCACTCCCCAGACAGCTCTCATTGGACAGTTACAGCAGCACTTGCAGATGGAAGCTTTGGTTTCTGAAAGGTTGCCAGTTTATGCCAAAAATAAAGTGTTCTGTGGAAGGCATGGGTCATGCCCAGCTCACTGGGGGTTCTGGACAAGTATAACAGCATTATCTGTTTACAAAGAGAGGTTCTGTTAGGTGCTCCCCACTCTCTTTGTTCCTTTTAGCACTCTGGACTCGTGTGATCCCATGTGTTCAACCTGCAAGAGCTTTTCCCTTTTCCTTGCTGGTCTATAAACCAGACATCTCCCCTTTCCTTGTGCCAGTCCTTGCTTGTGCCTGGGCTGCATCCTCTCACTTACAGCTGCTGCTCTCGAGGGACTGCATTTCTCTTATGTCAAGCTTTCTGACAACTTACAGATGAAGTTAAAAGCCTCCATCTCTGTTTAGCCACAGATGGGCCTTTTCAATGCCAGTCAAGCCCATTACCTGCTGCTCTGTTATTAGGATAGCCATGTTTTTACCAGGAGTAAACACCGAGGGTAAAGAAAGTTTGGATCTGATGTGAATAGTGGTTGAAGGAATCAACAGTGATCTGACCTCTGACTTTGTCTCTGTGATGGTTGGTGGCCAAGGTGCCAACCGCTTCTACGACAACGTTGAGGACATGATTGGTTTCCGGCCCTGGCCCTTGATCAAGATATGCTGGCAGGTGTTCACCCCAGGTCTGTGCTTGGTAAGTGCAATTATGACAGCATAGTGCGTTACTCTGGGTCCCTGAGTTCTCAGTAGAAAAGGTTGATTTGTCTCCAAGGTGCTGCTGTAATTTTTTCAAACTGCTATGGAGAAGCACAAGCTTGTCCATAGCTGAGGTGGCTATTTATTTCCTTTGTAAAGCCTTGTGTTTTGCCTGGACAATTAATTGAGCCTGAAAAGCCACTCGTTTACTGTGAAGGCAAAGGGAAATGTAACTTCAAAGCCTGAAGAGATTTGGTCAAATTACTTTTGAATAGAAGACTAGTGAGAATTGTCTTGCTCTGAAATACTTGCTTCAGCCTGTATTCCTGGGACTGCCTGTGAATCAGAAATATCTTTCCGCAGCCATTTGCTTTTTATGTTATTAAACCCCCTTTAAAACTTTTGTGACTGTGTTGAAAGAGAATGGACCCAGAGACAGGCAAGTTCTTGCCTGTTTTGAATTTATGCCCAGTCTCGCTCCACTGATTTTTACATGGTTTCTGAGACAAATTCTGCTCCTGCATCTGATGATGAGAGTCGATTTCTTTGACCTCAGTGGGAACACAGATGGGATCTATACCTACAACTTACAAAAGACTCCAAGTCCTCTGTCCTCAGGCTCCAGCAGGACTTGAAGATCAGGGCGATTTTCAAACCAAGCCTGAGCCAGCCCAAACCATCCAAATGCTCTGTAGCAAGAAGGGGTCTGTGCCCCATGTGGTACTTCTGGAGGGCTTCTCCCAGGGAGAACAACAGTTCCTGGCTTTGACACGCATAAATTGCTGTCTTAGTGTTGCTGGGCCCTCAAAGCTGCTGCCAACTTTGCTTACACTGAATTCTTAGGAAGCCTGGAGGCTTTACACTGCGGAGATGCCTGGCCCTGGCTCAGAGATAACTTCTTGTGCAGCCAACATGCACCAAGCTCTGCTCACTGCAGGTAGCCAGGGCCACACTAGCTCATGCAAGACAGCACACTGGGTGGCACACAGCTGATGCTTGCAGGGTGGCCAGGCTGCTGGGCTTGGCTGCTCCCTTTGCTCTGGTTAAGTCTGTGTTTTCTGCTCCTCAGGGTGTCTTCCTGTTTTCCCTGATCAAGTACACACCCTTGAAATACAACAATTCCTACGAGTACCCAGCCTGGGGCTATGTGGTGGGCTGGCTGATGGCACTCTCCTCCATGGTCTGTATTCCTCTTTACGCCATCTTCATCCTCCTGAAAACCAAAGGACCCCTGAAGCAGGTACTGGGATTGTGGTCACTGGGCATGTTGCTGTTGCTTCCCTCAGATGGTTCATGGAAGGGCCCCAGGGAAGATGCATGTGGCATATCTTTCCTCTGAGAAGGCAAGGGAGGGTGAGAGTATCTCTTGCTGACAATTTGGAGGGCTTGGAGTGTCTCAGCACAGCTCCCAGGGTGATCATCAAATGTCCAAAGTCTACCATGAGGTGTTGCACAACCATGCTCATTGCAATGTATATACATATATATATACACACACAGTAGGTAGCCACGCAAACCCAGTGCAAAACCAGGATCTGTTTTGCCTTGCCTTCTTGCCCCTTTTGTCCCGGGGTCAGGACATTGTTATTTTCAAAAAAAGAAATTATCCATACTCATTAAAGAGGACATGCTCACAGAGCTATAAAGGCCTACCCTGTGCCATGCCCAAGCCTGTCCTCTTTCCCTGTAGCCACCTTTGTCCTTGTCCTAGGAAAAACTGTTTCTAGGGAGATGGTATCATGGAGATGACATCTCACCTGACGCACAAAGATAGATCTGAGTGATGTACAGTACATCTGAATTTCTACATAGTTTCTCTTCTGGTCCTTCCCCATCCTCCCTGCAGCTGGTAGGGGGTTGGGGTGGACAGAGAGAGCAGATGACCAGGGAATGGGAGCATCCCCCTGGCTGTGGTGTGGGTGTGACGGTTACATTGTGGGGTCATGGAAGGGAGTACTCTGCGCTGCCAACACATCCAGGGATGGGCTGGGTGCAGGATGTTCTCCTTGGCTCCAGTGTCCCAAGGAAGGTGAGTCTGTGCCCACAGGGGCTCTTATTTGCTGGCTGGAAGGTATGTCTTTATAGGTAGAGACAGGAGTTGCAGCAGAGTTGGTTAATGCCTGGCTCAGGCTCAGGAAAAGGTACAGGGCAAGGCCCAAATGGGAATGCTAGCAATTAAAGTCTTCTGTGAAACAATGAGGGGGGCATAAGGTTTCTGTTTAGCTGCCTTTGACCCTCCAGACTTCTGGTTGTTCTTGGTGAACATGAAGAGATTATGAGTTTGGAAGGGAGCTGGAAGCTGTACACTTCCCAGTATGAGGAACTGCAGGTGAATCTTGTGCCAAGGTGCTGTAATATGATTTGCTTCAAGTTCAGACCTCTAGTCCTGCCTCTTACAGCCTCTCCTGTGCTCTGGGCCATTTTGTGGTGAGGCATCTGTCCTTTCCCGTGGCTGGTTCGAAGAGTTTGACTGGGTGGCTGACATATCTGACTGCCCACAGCTGAGAGGTTTTGTATGTCTGAAAGAGCACTTGGAGCTGTCAGTGAAGTAATTGCCCACATGTCGTGCCTGTTAAACAAGCAATATCTCTTATCAGTGGCAAAGTGCTTCAGGTCCCTGGACTGAAAGGCTGCTGTGAGTAGTGTTAATGCTTATTGTAAAGCACACCTGAGGAACAGGTTTGGCCCATTTCAGATGAAGGGGTTTTCTGTTTGCCCTGGTTTAAATGATATTATTTCCAGGGACTTCTCAGGTACATTAGTATGAAGAAACTTCCAAAGATGGGGGTTAGGTATGTGGGAAGGAAATGGTTGTTAAACCTGGGCTGATTCAAAGCAGAATTGAAGCCAGCCACATGATACCTCCTGGAATACATGCACCTGTTTTGAAAACAAGTTTTCCCAAAAGTATACCTGTTCTTTTTCCAGTCACACCCCAGAAATTCAGTGAAATAATTTCCTGACACATGCTTCCAAGACCAGTGCGTTTCAGCTGAATATTGCAAACCATTTACTGAAAGCAAATTTGTAATTGGTAATTATGATCAGCCACTGCAACAAACTGGTCCCTCTTGTTACACTTGACTGACCAAGAAACACAAATGTTGTTTCCTAATATGTCTGATTAAGACAGCTCAAGCTCCAAAGACTGAAAATTTGCAAGGAACTGCTCACAGAGCAGCTGCAGACCAAGGTCAATTTCAGAAATCATGGGGCAAATAGTTCTGAATAAATGAACAAAATCCATGATTCTGGCAGACACTTCAGAAGGAGTGGGAGCACTAAAATTAATCCAACGAGTCATGGATGAATTGCCTGCTCTGCTGCAAGGGAGGAGCGTGCACTGGCCTGAACAGCTTGTGATGGAAAAAGTTAGTAAGTGTCAAAGTCAAGCGTCAGCAGGGAAATGATATCCTGTCCCATGGGGCCTGGCAGGTACCTGTGTTAGTCAGCTTTGGGAGGAGATCAGGAGCTCAGGAAGTTGTGTGGCACCAGAAGGGCTTCAAAATCAGATGAGTAAGACCAGAAATTCACAGCATCTGTCCCTGTGAGCCAGATATTTGCATTGTTTTCAGAACAAACACCCAAAAGCTGTCACACCACTGCATATATATGTGCATGGAACAGCCTGTAGCACCCTGCACTGCACGGGGCAGAGGGAGCTGAGGGCAGGCAGCTGCCTCACAAACTCTGCTTTCACCATCGCTGGCTGGCTGGAAGAGGAGAACTGGGATGGTTTGGGGGCAGAACCAGTTTGCAGAGGGACTGCTTTACCTGGGAAATGCCACCTACCATCCTGGTTTTGGACCATAGCACTTTCTGATGATCAGACCATTTGGAAGGCTTCACAGCTCTCACCAAAGTCAATGGGAAGCATGGTTACTTAGTATAGGAAAACCCCCCCACAAACTTTATAGTATTTTCTTCCACTGCCACAGAACATGTCTGTGGTGCTAATTACTAGCATCCTCCCTCACAGCACCAGGTCTTTGAGCAGTCCAGCTAAAGTGATCCTGCTCTCCTTCCTCTCTCTTTCACAGCCATTCTGATTCACAGGAGAGGAGCAGGGAGCTGGGAGCATGGCCTCTCTAGATGCCTTTGCCCCCAGCAATGGTTGTGGATCACTATTGGCTGTCAGTTTGTTTATGAGCTTAATTAACAGAGCCTTCCTCTCCGCAGCGGCTGATGCAGCTTATTTCCCCGGCCGAGGATCTGCCCCAGCCGAAGAAAAAGAAGAACGTGGCGCGGCTGTCGGAGCTGAGGCGCCAGGGGTGGTCCCCTCCGATCCAGGAGGTGCTCAGCATCACGGAGAGAGAAACCCAGTTCTAAGGCACTGGGGATGTCTCCTCCACAACCCAGACTGATCTGCTCTCTCCTTCCCAAAGTGGTTTGTTTTCTCTCCTGGGCACTTCCCTTCTCTCCTTCACGTCTGAGACAGAAGCATCTGGGACATCCTCTCCTCCCAGCCAGCCGGTTGTGCCCACTGGGGACAGTATTTCTTATGACAACGTGGGGACAACTCTTCCTGCCAGCAGCTGGGGAGACTGCAGCACACTCTTGTCAGAAGTGTCCTTCAGTACTGACACTGTTTGGAAAGAGAAAAACCATCACAGTAACAAAAAGAAAAAAAAAAAGAAAAAAAAGAATGGAAAAAAGTGCAAAAGGTGCGTTCATGTTGGGAGGAGGAAATGAAACGACAGTGGTGAGAGAAGAGAATAAAGGTGTGAAGGACCCAAGTGAGGGATGCAAAAGCACAAAATGATGGGGCATTAGTGCAGGAAATGAGTAAGTTGGTTCAGAAGTACAAAAGAAGCTGGAGGATGACAAAGGGAAGCGCATTGCTAGGTCACCTACGTATGAGGGAGAGGGAGACAGGAACATATCATAGTCAATGACAAAAGGAGGGTGCAGTGTTAGTAGTTACAGCTTAAGCTTGTCACTGAAAGGGAAGAGAGTGACAGGGTGCTCATGCAATCATAGTTGTTCATGATGGCTCTCAAGGCAGTGTCAGACGGGAAAGTGGGTGAGGAATAACTACCTAGGGGACTTGCTCTTGGTCAAAACTACACAGCTGAGTAAAAATGCATCTGAGAGTGAAACTGATGAATATTTGACACTTCTTTCAGAAAATTCATGGAGTGCAAGAAAAGTCCCAGAGCAGCTGGTGTGGGGGGAAAAAAAAAAAACCAAAAAAAACCCAGCCGCAGCACAGCTGGAAGAAATGAGACCTTGGGGACTGCAGACCCACAAATTTAACTGCACTGCTGGGGTATTCTGTAGAGGGATTAATGAAGGAATTGATGGGCCTGATTTGGTGCTGCAGAGTAGCTTTGGGGCGAGGGTGGGAGAATGATTGCACTCCCTTGGCTTTGCTGTGGATGGCTGCTCAGGGGATAAGGAAGACATAATCAGGTGCAATAATCATCGGCTCATGTAAGATAAAGCATAATTAATAGGTAAAGGTGGGTTCATTGGAAGCAGATGGTGTCGAATTAAAGGTTTGTTGCTACCAGCGTAGCCAAAAGTGTGAGGTGATGGCTGGGAGGAATTTTGCTCGGATGCCGGGTTTGGTGCTGCGCCAGACGACTGTTCTGTGGAGGCTGAGGCTGTAAAGCTCCCTGCCAAATCCTGCTTGAGCGCCCATCAGAATTCCACAGTTAAAACCACAAGAAAAGCCACTGGCAGGATCCCCACAGGAGCTTTGCTGTGGTCAAGGGTACACGCTCTGGTGCATGGCTGTGTTGCAATATTGGTGCATCCACCCAGGCCAGAGAATGGCCATCAAAATGAATCACAGATGCCACAGGCTCCTTTCCCTTGTTCCAAGTAATTGCTTTTCCCTGTGCTGTGTGAAGATAAACGACCGGCACTGAAGGCAAGCGGGGAAATCTGGCCTCATCTGTGCAATTCGGTACCTATTCCAATTGCTATGGGAACCTTATCTTTTGCAGTTTCCTGTGAGTTTAACTGGAGAATTAGCATAGGGCAATCTTTTCCCCATTTAATTTCCTTTCCTTTAAAAACTACAAACTGTTGTTGAAATGAACACTGAAAGTCAAGTATCAGAATTTGTACCTCTCCGGGACATTATCACTCCATGGGAGATGTTTTACTGTGGAAGGTGGAGAAAGCTGGCAAACCTCATTCACACTCCCTACAAAGGACTGTGGCACCACATAAGACACCATTTATTTTGTTTTTATTTTTTAAAGATCTGAATATCACATTGCAGCACTAGTTGCAGGAAGAGCTTAGCATCCAGAGGCTGGCAGTCAGGCCTCATGGTAAGTAGTTTGGTGGTTTTTCCTCTCCCTCCCATCAGTGTTGCTCACAATTTGGTGTGGAGAGAAGTCATGGAGATGTGTTCACTACTTTTTCTGAGGCAGTCGGGTAAAACTGCAAAAATCCTAGATAGAGATAAATCAGTTTTCAGTTTTGAGCACAAATGTGGGGCCGTGTTATTGAAAATAAATACTGCATGGACTAGCTCCTTTGTTGCTTATGTATAATCCAATAGTAACATCCCACCTCTGCCAGGAAGCAACTTACCTTGGTAAAGTCAGAGGAGGTATTGCTGTCCCCATTGAAAGTGATTCCAAAATTCCCAGGATCAGGAAATTAATCCAGTTTCTTTGGATGGGATTGACAGAGTTTCAGGAATTTTAAGAGAAATTTCAGTGACCCAGAGTCGTGTTATTCCCGTTCCTTTGAAAACTAAAACAATCCAGAAACACCCAGCTGAGTAAACAAGGGAAAATGCCAATGTCTTTTGCTGTGAGACCCCCAACACAGTTAGAGACCAAGTAATGATTTGGGAAACTTACACAAATATCTCAGGCAGTGCTGCATGCATACGACAGATCTGACAGGTCTCCATCATCCCTTGGAACTGGGTACTTCTGGAGACCTCAGGCTGATGGGAAACTGTTCCTATCCTGCACACCACCAGGAATGCAGTATTGAAGGGATGGTACGGAGAGGAGGGAGATATTTTCTTTGCCCCTGCAATTGTTGGTAACATGCCAAGACATGATGCATTGAAGCTGAAGTCCAAGAGAAGGTACACAGTGGCCATACTGTGCTGCTCCTCCTAGATGGAAGAATAACACTGTATATAGAAGAAAGAACAGACATCTGTCAAGCACTTAACTAACACTTCTGGGTTTTCAGGGATGGGTTTTGCTGTTATTTTGTTGGTTTGGGTTTTTTTCCATTAAAAAGGCCATTTTCACCCCTCTCTCCAGAAAGAAAGCCCAGGAAAATAGTTTGTTAAAAAAGATATTAAGCCAAAAGGTCTCTTATTATCCTTCTTCTTTCTTCCTTTATTTCTATTACCTCATCTTCAGCCTTCCCTCCCTTCTCCCTTTGACAGTGACAAAAGGAAAAAAAAAGGGAAGGAGACTTGTACTGGGCAAAATTTGAAGAAAGAAAGATAAAACAAATGGCAAACAAGGCAAAGAAGTTGTTAGGAGTTATTTGCTTGCTGTGTTCCTCCCACTCTCCATCTACCCTCCCAGCCAGAGGGGTTGTGTGTGCTCCTCTGTGCCTTTCTGGCAAGTATCTTTTTCCTAAAGAGAAATGTATAATTCTTGAGCCCCTTAGATGCTAATCTGAATGAGAGTGGTTCCTGATCTGACTGAACTGTTGTCCCATGCAGCTCGTTCAGGTAGAGAGATACTGTGGTGTCCCTCAAATGGTCCTGGAACCGCAGATGGCTTGTGAGCCCTTTCTCTCCTGGCCCTGGAAGGGTGCAGCCTGCCTCTGGAGGACTCTTACTGCAATTCTTGCGCTTCCACCTTTGTCCAGCATAAAGTAATATGTACTTTTTTTCCCTCATCATCAAGATATCTTAAATTCATGTAACTCCAGCTCTCAACATTTTGGGGGAGGGGGGCAGAATTGCAGTGGTGTTTTATCTTGGTTGGAGCTCGGCTCTCAAACCTTCTCCTGCCCCTGGTGACCTTGGGCCTCAGGCAAAGGACACTGACCTGCTGTAGCTCCCAATGAGCTGAAGATGCAGCTGTGCCCTTCCTCCAGCCCTTCTCTTCATTTTCTGGGTGGAGAAAAGCCATGCCCTCCACAGCCCTAGAAGAGGGGTTAGCTACCAAGGATGGGAACCACAGTTCCATCCTGAGCAAAGCTCTTGATTTGGCCTTGTTGACCCTGTGCAAGCATTGCAGCTTGCCAAGGGCCAGAAGAGGACAGAGGGCGGTAAGGACTGAGCTGGAGGAAAAAGGGCATTTTGCTTGTGAAAACTCTTAGAAGAATAGGGGAGACTGGCTTCTCAGATCACAGCAGCTGTGGGGTTTGTGCCAAAACCTGGGGACTTCCCTGATGTGTGGCAAGAGGGGTTTGCTAAGGTGCTTTCCCCATCATGAAGGGAGGTGGATCTTGCACAGGTAGAATTAAGAGACATGAGCAAAGTGACATGAGTGTACAGCAATCAAAGGCCAGGAAAGAGACAGTGGGCAGTCATGAGGGTATGGAACATGTCAGGTCTTGCCGTCCTTTCTTTATTAGGTTACGCGTACTTATGTACAGTAACATCTTACTAGTTAGTTAAATCACGTTTGAACAGGATAAGAGGGGAGTAGCATTCATCAAAGGACAAGATAAAATTTTATATGCTTTCAAAAGTAAGAATTAAAATTTACAACTTGAGACTCTGAGGTTGTTCATATACTGCTATCCAATTCCCTATGAAGAGCTGCAGGGAAGGGCTGGGGCATTGAAGTGAATGATTTAATTCCTGAACCTCTTGCTGGGGCCAAGGGAAGAGAAGAAATGTGTCTAACAGTGCTTGAGGTGGTAGTGAGGCGGTTTGTTTTGCTTCGTGTTTTTTTTAAACCCAGAATAAGCCCTGCCTCCTCAACTGCTTTTGGGGCACGATCCTGGCTCTCTTTTGAATCTCTGACCCACAACCACAAAGGAGGACATGTATTTTCAGAGCTGTCTGTTCTGGTTTGTCAAGCCTGAGCTTGGAAAGCTACATGAAAAGGAAAGGGATTCCCAGGGAGAAATGCTTTCTATGTCTGTGCAAAGCTAGTTGTGGGCAATTCCATCCTGTCTTGCTTTTGGTGACATGCCAAGACCATTCTGTGAAATGGCTTTTTGATATTTTTTTCTCCTGTTTTCTTTAAAGGCTGTAGAATAGTTTCCTGCCCAGCCTGGTTTACAGCCAGGATGTGGAGCTCTACCCCACTAGCTGACTAGGATGGCTGCTCTGGACTGGAGGCGTGCTGTCACTCAATCATTATTTGCCAATGGCCACTAAACTTTTCCAAAACATGCTTTATTGAGTGTGCAGCTTTTGTTGTACCCTGGCGTACATAGTGGTCTCTGGAGAAGGATGAGAGATTACAGACCATCTGGTGCCTTTCTCATATTTCAACAGGAGATGAAATAAGCTTCTTTTTCTCACAGAGGAATAAACCCACCCCCAAGCATAAAAGCAACCTGTCACTTTCCCATATCCTGGAGAAGGGCCATTGCCATGTTGCATGAACTTCCCTCCCCACGTGCTAGCTTTGAGGAGAGGATGACCTGAGACCTGGAGCCTGGTATTTCTTGACCAGGCTCTCCAGAAGCAGAGGTTTTTGTGCTGGGATGCTGCAAGCAGCACACAAGTGGGCCCAGGAGCTCCTGAAGAGAAATCTCGCCAGTGGCAAGGTACAGCAGTATAAATCAGTTACCCTGGGTTAGCTGGGATGGCAGGAGGCAGTCTGGCCATGGGAACTGGCCTGGTGCTGGGGCTTCCTCTCATAACTTTGGGGAAAACATGTCTAGGCAGTGTTAGTTTTCTGTGCTGTGCTTTTGGATGGAGGTATGAATTCCTCAGATGGGCCAGGTGAGTGTGGCTCCTCTTGGCACTGGTGTGATGTATACACTAGTCATGTAACAGGGAGATGTTGGTGGAGTTCTGTCTCCCATGCCCCATGCAGTCCTGTCCTCTGTGTGTCTGTCTCTCATCACCAACATCAGGCTCTCCCAACCCAAAAGACTTCTGCAGGGCTCAGCTTTACACCTCCTTTACACCTTAGCTCAAGCATGAGCTACCAGCCAAGTGAAACAGAAGCCCAGGAGCAGCTTTCAGTTGTCCTGCCCCGTAAACCTCCCTGTCCAGGAGCCCAAGTGTGGGAGTGTGTGTCTCCACATGGGCAAGCAGTGTGGTCTGGCGCAGTTTGTTTTTTCAGAGCCTATGGGTGGAGGATATCTGAATACTTTCAGAACATATTGATTTTACAGCAATAAGTTGGGAAAATACCAGGAATTAGCTTTTTTGTTTCCCCTCTTTTTTTTTTTTTTCTGGTTATGAGTTACCTGCCCCAGCCGGCAGTTAAAAGATCCATCTTTTAGAAGTTACTTGGTGCCTAAAATTTTACATTATTCTCAGTAAGACACTCACCCTAACCTCTTTTGCAGTTCAAGACATGGGGTAGCTTTTCCCTTGCATTTGGGGATTGTTGAGCTCAGTCCCACTTTTCTGCTGCCCTGGTTGCCTAGCAGTTGGAATTGGGCCTTATTAGAGCAGGAGGATCCTGATCTGTGTGATTACTTCTCAGGGAGGGTCCCTCCAAGCAGTTGCCATGGCCTGCGGTCAGGGGAGGCAGCAGCAGAACCTTTGCTGTTTGGTCTTTGTGCACCTGTGAGGCTTCAGGTGAAGAAGGAAAAGGCAAAAGGGACTGGTCCCTCTTGGAAAGATGCTGATCTGAAATGTTCTGGATCTCCACATGAGAGGGTGTGTGTGTGTGTTACAGCTTCTGGGGGCGAACTGTGCTTTGGTAGGTTTTGTCTTAATGACATCACTACAGTGATGTTGTGACAGAGGCCAGTGAGTAAATGCGTGGCATTTTGAGTTTGTGACCCTCTGGACTTTGACTGTAAGTAGGAGTAATTTATAATCTCGGTAAAAGTTTCCAAAATTTCTTCCCTCTCCAGGAGGAAGGGAAGGGTGTTTTACTGACCATGGGCAGACATGTCAGCAGCACCTTCTGGCTGTCCTGTCCGAAGTCCCAGGGGCAGGCTGACGTACGACACATCGAACGGTGGCAAAGCAATTTCCCACCATCCGATCCTATCGATGGAAGCAATTTCCCCTGAGGGGGTGCAATAAACTCAATTGCTGCAAACAAGGGCCCGTTCTGGTTGTGTGCATCACATGGGCAAGCAGCAGCATGACTGCAGGCTGGAGACATTTTCCCTCTCGGTGCAGACACTGTCTCCTCTTGTGTGGTGATAAACGAGGCTGCGCCTGTGTGGCACTTCACAAAGGAGCCAGGCCTTTGCTCTTCATTCTCCTCTGGTCCCCCAGGCCCATGTACTTATCATGATGGAGCACCTGTGGTGGGCAGTGGTTATACCGCCTCTGTTGGTAACATGCTCTGCTTTGCCTCTCATACCCAAATCTGTCCTCTTTTTCCTCCACATCTATCACATTTTCCCCACACTCCTGTGCTTTTGAGGTCAAACACAGCTGTGCAATAAGACTTCTCCCTGTAGGAAAGCATTGCCATGCAGTTGTACAGGGAACTGGCATAAGCTGCATCAGTATAACTGTACTTATGCTGATTTAAAGCATCTACCTCAGAGCTTTTATCAGCATAAGCCTCTTAATAAGGAGGGAAAAAATCATATGAGCTACACCAATGATGTAACTAGACCTAAGGGCACATTTACTTTAAAGTTGGGTTGGTTTAACAGAGTATGTGATTTCAGTTAAATCTTCCAAAGTATGTGAAGATGTTTCTATTTTTGTTCCATTCATACTAATTTTAATTTATATGAAGTCCATCAGGATCAAGTTTGAGCTAAGTTGAACACTGTGTTACTTTTCACACTGTTTTTGATGGATTAGAAGCAATAGAGTTAAATCTTCCCAGACCCCTGTGAGAGCAGTTTCACTGGCAGAAAAATGATTAGGGTTTTTAACTACATTTATCACAATAGTCTGCAAACATAGGCACACTTTCATCAACGTGACTATGTCCACTTATTACTCAAATGGTCTTTAAACTGGAATCATCATGCTTCAAAGTGGACTGGTCTGGTTTAATTTAGCCTAACTTGTTTGGATTTAGATGGTTAGTTAGTTAGTAGACAAGACCTAAGAGAACACCCTGCACTGGTTAGGTACTGCTGTTGTATAAGTACTACCAGAAGTCCTTATTCCTGCAGAAACCCTATGATGGGTGTCCATGATATCTCTTGCTTCTGATTCCCAGAGCCTTGTGCTCCTTGTTGGTGTGCTGGGCAGGAGGTGCATATCACAGGAACACTGGACACCCAGTTTCAGTCAGATACCCCTGTGGCTGGGAAGATGGCTGGGAAGATGGGGCCAAGGGGAGACTCTGCCATGCTTAGAATCAGCTCCCAAATCCCACCATGGGCACCAGTGGTACATGGCCTCTGGGGCCACCTGGGAACCTCAGTGTCCCTGTGCCACCTGGACCCCAGGCACACTCACACTCTGGGGACTCCAGCCTTTGGAGCATCTCTGGAGAAAGTTGACAGCCCACAGGGAGGTGCCTTACTCTCACCAGTGCTTAGAGACCAACCAGCAATCAGCCCAAGTGCTCTCTGGCAGCTGCTGGGAGGCAGGCGCTGGTAATTAAACCTCCCTCTTTGGAAGGGCAACTCAGGTCTGTCTTTGCCCATCAGGAAACTGAATCTGTGTCACAGCGAGTGAGATGCTGTAGGTGGCAGCCCCACCAGAGAATGGGCTGGGCGACCCACAGGTGTGGGCCATCCTCAAGCACCACTGCCAGCTGTGCTGCAGCTGGGGGAGCAGAGGTGAGGGTGCAGAGGGCTGAGCTTTCACCGTGCTTCAGTTGTTAACAGAAGCAGTGTTTCTCTTCTCTCCGAAACTTCGACGTGTACAGCCCTATTTATTTCAGTCAAATGAAAAAAATGGTCACACAGCTAGAAGTATTCTACCCACACAAACTGGAGGTGGAGTCTTTTAACTGAAAGAAATAGCAGGGAAAATGTCATTGTGACCCCTTTGAATGCATGGGCTTTTATTTTAGTGGTCTTTTCTTTCTCTTCTCCCTAATATCCCCCCTTCTCTCGTAAGACATCCCAAGACTTGTCAGATTGATTTTCTTCATTGTGTGCTGGGGGACTCTTGGTCCTTCAGGTCTTGCTTGCTGACTGAAAGGTCAGAGCTGATAAATATTTAGCAGAGGAAGTTTTTCTCCCAGGTGTTTCTCAACCACATGAGTTAAGGTGAGGTGCACAGGACACACAACAGAAAAACCACTGAGCTTAACAGAACTTGGCTGTTTCGCAGCTGACTAAGTCTTACTGCCAGTGTATCCAGTGACATTATCTCACTAGTTCTCCCTGTCTGCAGAGTATTCCAGGGGAAAAAAATGAATAGGTGAGCCCTGAACAAAAGTGCCCCAACCCAATCTATTTTTCTTTTGCAGGTCACTTTTAATCTCCTCGAGGGGTGGAAATTCCTTTTCTTGTATTTATTTTCAGCTTTGTTCTTGCCATATTTCTTTTACATCTTTTATTCCTTCACCATGTTCTGTTTTGTTTGTGCTGCTGGCTGCAGGAGTGATTTAAAAATGCCCAGTCTTTGAAACAAGTCATCTCCAGATGAAATTGCTCCCAAGGGCTCCTAGCAGCTGCAGGGGCAAGCGGCATAAATGTAGATTTAATACCAGTGGCTGAAGGTAATTGTAAATAAAAGTACTACCTGTGAAAAGTATTGGACAAGTTTCCAGGGACAGGATATTTCATAGAAGCTGTGTGCCCCAGCAACATGGCTGGCAGCTTATGGAGGGCTGTAAATGCATGGGGCAAGACCTTTCCCTGTGCCCCAGGACTGACTCATCCCAACTTGGGATTGGGAGTGATTGCACAGGGTGCTCAAGATCAGGAGTAGCTGAATTTCTTTCCTGGGCAGAAGAGGTCAGTGAGGCAGGCAGGTGATCATTTTGCTGGGTATTAACAGTCCAGCCACTGGTGGCAAAACAACCCTAGACCCCACCAGAGGAGTCCTCAACAGGCTACCTGTGCTGGGAGGCACGTAGAGCACCTGTGGGTGGAAGCTGGGAGGATTGGGCACAAGGAATTGTCCTGCCTTATCTACTCTGGTCTTATGCATTCTCTCTGTCTATTCCCTACTGACAACCATTTTGGGTAGGATGGCTTGGGTGGCAGCAGTCAGACCAGACATGAGCTCTGAGCCTGCTCGGGGAGGAAGGAACCTAGCCAGCTTGGCCCCTACTGCAGGTTGGCAGGATCGCTGAGGTTTCAGAGCAGAAGACCATGCCTTAGACTGGGCTCAGAAAAGCAATGCCTGTGAGCACTGCTGTGCTGGCCAGCTTTGCTTCCCTTTGGAGGTGGTGGACTTGATGGGCTTAGTCACAGCCAGGCAGCCTTGTATCTCATAACAGCCCTTTTCAGTGAGCGCAGCCTATTCCTCTTTGCAAATTATCCTCGAGTGATTATACTTCTGCTTATTTTACAATGATTGTGTTAATGATTTTTTCAAATTAATTTTAAACCAAGAGATGTCTAGCCTGATTATTTGGCTGCTTTCACTGCTGTTATCATGTCCAATAGCTGTTATTCAGAAAACACTCTTTGTACTTGTGTTTACTCACACAGATTATATGGTGGGGTTGGGCTCTTTTGCTGGATACTTCCCAAGCCACCAAAAGCTTTGGAGGTGGCAGCCCAAACGCTTCAAATGCAAATACTGAAGCCAGTGAGTATTTGTCTGAGTATCTGCCAAGATTCCATTTTCTGAGAACAGGCTGGTGAATCAAAATCCAATCTCCCAAATGTTTATGGACAACAACCAGGAGAGCAGCTCCAAATCCCAGCTTTTCAAACAAATTCTGCTTCTCTTCCAAGGCATGTTCCCAAATCCATTTGGGCTTACCAGTCCATGTCTATTTCTTGCCAAGTATGAAATATCCATGGAGTCTCTTCTTTTCTTGGTCCCACTTCCCTTTCTTCTGGAAAAGGAGATGCTCAGACATGTTGAGAGATGTTTTTGCTCTCCAGTGCCCTTGATACTGCCCCTAACTCACACAACAAATGTCATACAGAAAACACTCATTGCTTTCAAGTTCAGTTTTTATCCCTTCAGTGGAAATGGCTGCTTTCTGACCTGTTTTCTCTCCAGTTCATGAGGTGGGAAGATGCTTTGCCGTGATTCCAGTGAAGCACATGCTTCCTATGGTAAACTGGTGTTCCCAGCTGACCCACTGCTGTTCTTAGGTGCTCCATATCTAGGACTGCGTAGAGAGCTGTGAAAATACATATAACAGGCTGGTTCCCTCAGGCCTGAGATCTGCACCTACCCTGCAAGCAAACTGCTGCTGTCTCTCACTGTCTTTTTATTTTAGGAGGTGTCACATCAACAATTGGGCTTAAGGAGAGATTGAAGGCTAAGAGGAAACAGTGATGGATGGGCTAATGCCAGGCTCAGAAAAGTGTGAGTTATGATATCTTGGCACCTGAAGTTTCATTTCTTTTGACAAAAGGAGGCCAGGGGCTTTGCTTCTAGCTCCCCACTGAAACTACCTGCAGGGACCTGCTCTAATTTGGTTGGTTTGGCCAAAGCAAATCTGACCTGGTAACATGACATTAGATTCAAAAAGCCCTTTCCCAGCTTGGACCCCTTGGCAACTGCAAAGCAAGCTGGGCAGACAAGGGAGAGCTGAGCCTCCTACAGGGTCCAGCACATCCAGGGCTGTGTCTGCACAGTTTCCATGAGGCAGGGGAGGCACATTTCTGCCAGTTCTGCTTTCACCAAGAGTTGTGATTCATAGAATCGTAGAATGGTTTGAATTGGAAGGCATGTTACTTCAACATCTAGTTCCAACACCCCTGCCATAGAAAAAACTCTTCAGGCTTCAGACTTGATCTGCTCCTGCAGGACTCATCTGGCAGCAATTCCAGCAATGCTCCATGGCACAGCTGGCAGTAATGATTTCCCTGTTCTGCACTGCATGCTCCTTGTCCTTGGGGGTCCAGCCAGTGCAGGCTGTGCCTGCTTGCAGAGATACAGAATGAGTTTTCTAGGGAGCAAGGGCACCACAATATTTTCACTGGCTGTTTTTTTGTTCCAGACAAGGGTCTAAAGGAAATATTTCTGAGACAGATGTAGTTTACTTCTCTTTTGACTTTATTAGCTGATAAATAAAAGGTACTCAAGCTCACAGAGTGGTGTGAGGGGACACAGGCTCCCTGGAAGAGGAGAGGGATCAGGGTGCTGTGTCAGACCCACCCTCAGAAGGGAACACCAACTGCTGCATTTTCTTCAGCTCAGAGAGGACGCCTTTTTGTCAGGATGCCTCCAGTCTGTGTGCAATCCTCCCACTCGGCTCTCAAACCCCTCTGGGTTTACCCAGTAAAAATAATTTTCTTCTTCCATTTTCCCTCTCTCCAGCCTTGCCAACCTTCCTGGCATCACTGTCTTTCTCCTCTAATGGCCAAAACAACCTGTTAGGGGTCTTCCTGCCTCCTCCATGGTCCTCTATGGACCACTTAGCCTGAAATGTGTCCTTTACACACAGCCCATTGGCAAGATATTAGCACAGATGTAGATGGGACCATGGGCAGCAACCTCAACAAAGCTGTAGGGCAGCATGTTTTCCCTCCCATCTCTGTGAGTTAAGGGCTTTGGCAGATGAACTGTGCTAGGTTTAGCTGTGATGGGTTATGGTGTGATTGCCTGATCTAAGGGGGTAGGGGGGAACCTTTAAAGAACTTGAGTTTTGATAACAAGGAATAAAAGGTGTGGTATTGCCAGGACACCCTCAGCCCACCTGAGTGTCCAGGGGGCTGGTGCAAAGCTGTGAATGGGGTAAAGCAAGCCCTTGTATACGTGTATTGGGGTATGGGGGGAATCCAGGTCACCATGTTGCCCCTGTAGCACTGAAAGCCACTAAATGTACGTTTGTGACTAACTTAAGCATCCCTAGCTCTGCTTTCACACAAAGAGAGGAGCTGGTGAAGTGCAAAGGTGTAATTTATCTGGCAATCTCTGGGGCGAATTATACTTTAACTCACTTGTGCTCCTTTCCCTGCCCCTCTGTCAGTGCTGCCCCTAACAAGCTGATGCTCACAGAGCCAGAAGCTCCTGCATGCTGCCTGTAAGAGCAGCTTCTCTGTACTCCCAGTGGATGCAAATTGTCTTGGGCCCAGAAAGAAAAAGGAAAGGGAAATAAAGGTTCCACACAAGCCCTTTTAGAGCCAATGACAGGATTTACACACTAAGCAACTGGTCATTCACATGTGGCTCCTTTCCTTGGCTGATGGTCGATATCTGACACTTCAAACAAGAAGTATCCCTCTTCTTGTGGCTGCCCCCTCCACCCCAAAAGCCTGACCCACAGCCAGTAATGGTGTGTCCTTTGGAGCTATTCCTCCTGAGCCCTGCCTGGCCTGTTCCCCTTCCCAGGGCTGCACGGTTACAAGCCTGGCCCTGTGCATGTGTTGTGTCAGGCAGGGCTGCGTGAAAACAGGAAAGGCTCATGGGCAGAGAGACTCAACCATCCCTCCTCTGCATCCTCCACACAGATGCAGCCAGCCCTGCTTGCAAAGAAAGATGGAGACCACTGTCTGACTGCAAACACAGAGGGCAAGGGGTGTGCACAACGCCTGTAGCATGGCCTCTTACGTCTGCTGCAGCCGTCCTTGCAGGAGCTGCAACCAACCCCTTGCAATGCACTCACCTGCTGGCTCCCCCTTTTTTTGGCACCAGGCCCTTTGTCCATGCTTCTGCCCTCCCTCCTGCCCATGCCCTTGGAGCCTCTTTTCTCCCAGAGATATGTGATTTTTCCAGTGGCTGTGGGTCCCCCGCCCCCACACCCACAACATGCAGGGTGTTGATTTGACTGGACATGAGCTCAAAGCTCATTAAGGGCTCATCAATATGAGCACTGAGGAGCTGTGTGGGGTGAGGCAGTGGGAGAAGGGCCCTGCGGCAGGAGGGGCTCATAGCTCCGCTCTGCCTGTGGGAGCAGGTCAGTATGTGCATCCCTGGGCTGGTGTCTCCGTGAGCAGCTCTGTGTGCGCCGAGGACCGTGAGGCTGGCACCGTGAGGTAGGTGAGTCCACTGGGACAGCAGTGTCTGGTCTTGGAGGTATGAGCACTGGGGTCACAGAAAGGAACATTGCAGCAGTGCTGGCAAAGAGCCACCTGCCCATGTGGGCATCCCTGGGGATGAGATGCTGCAGGTGCTGAGCTCTCCTCCATCCATGCTGAGTTGGATGAGGGGCTGAGGGGTGCAGCATCCTAAGGACAAGGCAGGATGGCTTATGTTTTCCAAAAGGTGCTGGAAAGGTAAGCAAATGGGAGCAGACCTGCCTGCCTGGCACTCAACTAGGGCAGTGTGAGGTGGGCATGCTGCCCAAAGCAGGAGCAGGTGTTGTCTATGCTTTACCCACAGCTGCACCACTGCTATGCCTAAATTTCTTCTGTCAGCTGCCATTGCCATTGCAATGTCCCCTTGGTCAAGAAAGACACCAGTTCCTGGGACACAGCATCTTTCCTATCTGTCACTACCATGCAGAGCTAACTGGATTCCCCTTGGTGTTAACAGGCAGGTGTAGCAACCAACCTTCTAAACCTCCTCACTCTGATCAAAATCCCAGGCTGGGGATGCTGTTTCTGCTGTGGTGAAGAAATGGGGCATGAGCCATCAATCCCCACATGCTGCAGTGGGGGTGGCTGGGGAGGACCTGCAGGCTCTGCTCCCTGCCCCTGCCGGGTGAACAGCCCCCTGCTCCCATTCAGAGAGCTGGCGCTACCAGGCAGAGTGAAGGGAAAGGTGATGGTCCCAGAACATCACCTGAAAGTGGTATTGGGGGCCCAAATATTGGAAAGCTTCTTACAGTGCCTGTGGGCTGGGGCAAGATGTAGTGAGTGCAAGTGATGGCTCAGTAAAGATGCTGCATTGGGATTTATGTGTAAACCTGGGGCATATTTCCCTGGGGAGGGTCTCCAGTGGGTAGGACTCAGGGGATGGGGCAGGTGATATGCACACAAAAGGACGGGTTCAGCTGCCCCTCCCTGGGGCTGGGACAGCCCTTCTCAGCCTTATGTGCTGCAGTCCCAAGGATCAACTTGAAACACAGTGTTTCAGGCTCTTGGCATCCCTTTGCAGAGGTCCTGCAAGCTCTGGTGGTCTGTGGCAGTGGAGTTCAGTTTCACTGCCTGTACAGCTGCCAGGGTGTTTCTGGGGACTGTGTCTGTGCTCTTCCTTACTATCTGTCTCCAGGAGACTCTGACCCTGAAGGAGGCAACCCTAGGTGAAGCCCTCCCCATCTCTCCTCTGTCTCCATAGCACTGGAGACCTGGATAAACTCATTCACCCACTTCCTCTCTCCCTTCCTACCTTCTCCCTGATCCCCATCTCTGGTGAGTGCTTCTTGGAGCTGCAGCCTGGATACCAAAGGCTCCTCAGTTTGCTGGTGACCTTGCTGTGATTCTGCCAGCACCTGGTAGAGACTGCCAGCACATTTAATTCCAATTCTCCTCCCTCTGTGAGAACTTCTGCAAGAGTCTGGGGTTTTGTTGAGAGAATGACTATCAGGCTGAAGACTGGCAACTGGAAATGTCTTTTCTTTGGAAAAAAGCAAGAAACGAGCAACTAATGTCCTTATACTGGGGTGGATGTCTCCATGACACTGGGTTCTGCTTGCTGGAGACAGAGCAAGTGAGTGTCGTGCCTGCCCCTGTGGAGATGCTCGTGAGGTAAAGGGTGTCCCTGGCCCTGAAGGGTCAGGGTCTGCAGCCTGGTATACACTGGCTGTGTGAGATGTGGCTCTGATCTCTGGCCAAGGCAATGGGGACAATAGCCTTTCCTTCATCTGCCTTATCTCCTGATATTGCAAGCCCTGGGGGAAGAGCTGCTCCTTCTGCACTGTTGTATCAAGCTTAGCATGAGAAACAGGGAGAGGAAAAGATTTGAATGTCAAAGGAGTAAAGAAAATAATGCCCAGCTAGTTGCAGGTTGATCCTAGACAACAGGAGATGGTGCTCTTAAATGAGAACATTTTCTGGGCTATTTTGATGAAAACCTCAGCCAAGGGGCTGGAGGCTAGCAATGTTCTTGCATGGTTCCTGCAGAGGCAGCTGGCTCTGCTGCTCTCTATTTTCCACCCCAAAAAAGCACATGAACAAAGGGAGTCTTGCAGCAGCCTCAGGATTCTGGAGCACAATTAGCTCTCTGGTTTCACAGAGAAGGAGAACAAATAATTTGGCATCTGCAAGTGAACACAGATTTTCTCTTTGGCTATGCTGCAGCAGGAAAACAATGTTGTGCTCTGCGTGGTGAAGCACTAGTCTTTCTCAGAGCTGAATCCATGTGCCAAAGTGGTGACAGGCACTTTCACAGGTCCTGTGTTTTGAATGAGGTGTTCGGTAGCTGTTGTGACCTTGGTCACAGTGAAAGTCATCACTTTCTGTTGCAAGGATAATTTTGTCCAATTTGCTCTGTTCAATGACTTCATAAAAAAAAAAAAAAGGAGAAAAAACTAAAAACAAACAAACAAACAAAACAAACAAACAAAAACACCAACAAAAAAACAAAACCACCAAAAGCATACCAAGCCAAATACAGCAAATAAGCACTGACATTACTTGCTACATCCAGCTCTATGTGTATGAAGTTACAATTTCATCACCCTGATATATTGCATAGCCATGCCTTTTGCACAGTACTGGTAGGACAGGGAAATTTACCCCCATGAAGGCCATGGTCTCACTGAGAATTTGCACTAAAATCTTACCTCAGAGGCACCATTTTGATAAGGCAGTGGCCAGTGTGAGCAGTAACTCAGGGTGCAGCAGCTGAGCTGTGTGGGAAAGGGAGAGGGCACCAGCAGAGATGCCTGCCCACATCATGGTGATACCATGCTGGGCTGTTATAAAAGGACGCAGGAAGGTATAAGGCAAGCGAGAAAGCTGAAATTGCCCTCTCTGTTCATTTTTAGGTATTTCTGCCCCAGTGATGTTCTCACTGAAGGCACTGGGAAGGTTTATTTCCATTAGCCTCCCTTGAGTGGGATTGTGCCTTAGCAAGGAACAAAACAGGTAGAGGAGGCCAATGAATAATATTCCAGGGTTGTGCATACAAAAAGATGTGGAGAAATATGTGGAAAACAGCAGCCTCTGCCTTAGACAAGAAATAGTGAGTTGGGATTTTTTTGGCTCAGCAGAACTAATGATGCCTGATTTTCTCTTCATAATGTCCTTTTATCCCTCCACCTCTGATGACAGTTCCCTTATGGCACTGTTTGCTGCCTTTCTAGTCCCCAGCACCACCCCATCCTCAGTGTTTCTGCCTGTCTCCCATGTCTCCAGGCTGCCCTCCTAGGAGCTGCCTCCTTCCTCTCTGGCTCTGTGCACACTACCTGGCTCATGCCTGATGTCCTTCCCCTGGAGGAGCACTAACCTGAGGCTCTTCTCTCTCTCCATTCCCTACCTCTTGAGGAACTTCATTTCTTTGATGACTGTGCTCCTTTTACAAGCATGGGTGAAACTCGCCAGTGAACTCAAAAAGTAATTGGGAACAGACAGATGGGTCTTTGTAGAAGAAAGCTGGGCTAAAAATGTCTGTGTTGCTTCAGGCAGGGCAAAAGTAATGTAGCAAAGCTGTATAAACTACCAACATCATGAAACTGGCATCTCAGCGTGACGGCTTGCACTATGTAACAAAAGGAAAAGGATTTTAAATTTAATCATCACATTTAAAATGAGCAAAAGTAGGCCTTTAATCTTTTTAATGTGGTACTTCTGCTGAGGAGGATGGAGACAGGGGTGCCTTTAAGCCACTTGTGTGTCTTTTCCAATCTGCAAGCCTGCAGTCTGCTCGGAGGCTACCATGAAAGGAGCAGGATGTGGCCTGGCCTTGATCCTCATGCTGCTGTGGTGGCTTGGGCTGGGTCAGGACAGTCTGTGGGAGCCAAGGAAGAGCCCTGCCATCTCTCTGCTTCCTGAGGAAGCTTCTCAGGGGCCAGGATGAGCTTCAAATGAGATCACTAAAATGGCTCAGAGGCTGCATCATTTCCATCCTTCAAAAAAAGGCTTCCCTTGGGGACAACATCAGGTGGCCCCAGACACACAGGTGAGAGCAGCAGCAGTGAGTGAAGCACAGTTTGTGGCCAGGAGCAGGATCTGAGCCCACCTCCCACCATGGGACGAGAAGCTGGAGATGATTCAAATGGGCATCTGGAGACAGCGAGGGCGTTGCAATAGCCAACCCCATTCCTCCTGCATGTGTAACACAAAAAGGTGGGTGCCCCTTGGCAAAGTGACCGCATGGCAGGATGCAGCCAGCACCAGAAGCTCAGCTGTTCTTTACCTATTTTGTTCATGGCTGTAAGGGACTGCCACAGCCTTCCTGGGATCATGGCTGGGGGTTGCAAGACATGTTCCTGCAGATGTGTTGTTCATTTAATGGTTTATGAAAACGTGGCTCATACCCCAGTTGCCCTCTCTGCTCATCTGGATAGGGTCCTGGTGTGGTGCCAATCTCACTGATGCCTTAGGATTTGTTACATGTTTGTAGATTTTTAATATTTTAATATTCTATGTATTTGTAGATTTTTATATAGCTGCATAGTTTCTCACACTCGAGGTAGCAGCTAACAGTTTCTAACAGTTTCTCATGGTTTGTGCCACATTCCTGAATTTCGTTTAACTGTCTTTTCAATGGACAAGATAGCAGCAGGGATATTGTATTTGGGACGCATGCACCTGGACCAGAATAATAAGACAAAACCAGATAGAAGACCCAGAACCCTTGGAGGCACTCCAACGGGGCACTTCTGAGGGTGGTACCAGGGGCAAAATCTTCCCTGGTTGAATAAACCCACTAGATATGATAATTAAGTAGTGTTATTAACTTGTAAGAATGCTATACTCTGGGTGACCCTATATATACTTCGTGCACCTGAAAGCTTTCATTAAAGAGCTGCTCTCTCCTTTACCTATACTAATATTGACTTGAAAGTTTTTTTCCTCGATTTTAGGCAACATCACCTGCCACATTACTGGGAGCGATGGGGATGACCCTGGGCTGCTGGTGGAGGAAGGGATGTTTGGCAGCAGCTGGGCATCAACGACTTAGATACTATGTAAGAGGGTGTAAAAGGGGGTGGAGGTAGAGGCCACCCAGCAGCTCCATCACCCAGGAGAACTGATATACTTTCTTCTCACATCCTCTGTGAGTCCTGACTTCCGTAACCAAGCAATTGCCTGTCTTCGGGGGAAGAGCTGGGTGACTGCAGTGGCTGCTTCTTGGGCAGAACATGGAGAGGGCTGTGAAACACAAGTCCTGTCCAGATGGGTCAGCAATGCTACAGCCCTGAGTGGGCTCCACGTGGGGCCAGCACCTCACCAGCATCCTCAGGCTCCCATGGAGGGCTTTTCCCCAGACCCTCTGGCTTTCATGGATGCAGGAAGCTCAAGCATATGTTGCTGCTGCAGTAAGCAGAAAACCAATCAAGAGGCTGCTGTGCCCTGATCGGCTGGTCACGGCTCTAAACAAGACACAAGAGCCTTGGGGCTACTTCGCTGTCATTAAAATGGTGTGGGTTGAAGGAAAAGTCTAATTGACTGAACAACAGCCTGCGTTGTGTAATTAAACTAATTGTGGCTCTACCTGCATGGGTCAGAAGTGATTTGTGTGACTGTTAAAGCACTGACAAATAAGAGGTGGGGAGGTGTGTGTAAGTATTTCTCACATGCATTTCCACAGGTCATTTTGCTGTTTCAACTCAGGCAATTTTATGCCCTTGAAATTTTTGGGTTTTGTCAAATTTGAGGAGATTGTTAATATTTCATGCTGAAGCAGGGGAAAGTAAAAAGGTCACCGTTGTTAGCAGTTTCAGGTGGCAGCGTTTCAAGTGGAGGTAATATTTTTCACGGCTAGTTTCTTATTTGAAGTGAAATCCCTCAAAAAAGAGGAGGGAAAGCACTGTTTTCCAGAATGCATTCCAGCCTGGCTCTGCAGCTGCTGGGGACCAGGCAATTGTATTTATTGACTTGAGCAGCAAAAGACCAGGCCTTCAGCACGGCTTGGTGAAACACAGCTCACTCCTTTACTGCCAGGGATTTGTGGCCCTCACTTTCACTGATTACTTTAAAAGTCCTGGCTTCAGAATATGGTGCATTTGGAAGAAGCCGAATGAGAAACCTGCAATAGTGTCGTGTTTGAACTCTTTGACCTTGTTTTCAAGTCCTTGTGAAGCTGAGCCCACCTCCAGCTTGTAGCTCTGCTCTTATCGATTACCATTTTGAGTCCTTCAGGTATTTTGCTGTGCCCACAGCACCATGTGCTTTTCAGAACAAATAATCTGACATGACAGAGAGCCGCTGAAGTGACTCTGCTCACTCTAGGCTGTCAGCACAGGACAGAGCCCTGTGCTTGTGCTGGAGGAGACCTATGCAGATAAATGGAGGGGCTGGTGCATTTTGTCTCAGTAGGACTACTTGTCCACCATGTGAGCTGGTGTCTAAACATAGGAGTCAAACACTTAGCCTGGAGCAAATGATGCCTGTATTTTTCCTGGTCAGGGGTACGTGTATGGGGAAGGACATGGCACAGTCAGGCTGCAGGACATGCATGATCCCTTTTGCCCTAATCATCCATCACTGTAGGAGACAGAACAGTAGGTGAGATGAATCTCCAGTGGGTCCTCCTGACTGTTTTTCTCTTTCTTGACTGTGGAGAAACCTCTATAAATCTAGTTTTTTCTTTCTGAGCTGGAGATGAAGGACATCACTTCTCAGGTAAGAAGAAATTGCCAGTATGGTCTGCTGCTCCTCTATCATCCTACCCCAAGGATGTGAAATATGAGATGTGATTACCTGGCTGCAGTACTGCTCCAGAATTGTGGCAACAGGGAAAATAGTACAGGGAGAGCAGGATATATACACACTTTTTAAAGATAGCAGCTTACCTACTGTTTTTTGTGTCAGGAAAAAAAAAGTCAAAACGGCATCTGCTGAGTCTAATTTGTTATGTCTCCAGGCATAGCTAATTATCCTGACTTAGTCCAGCTCTGAATTCTTCCCAGGGGTTTTGGTGCTGTTTCTTCTGTTTTGATTTATTAATTGTCTTTATTTACCTTCCTCCTACGTGTTCTGTATAATCCTTTTGCTCCCTGCCTTACTGAGGAGCCAGGAGCTGGTGTGACAGTGCTATCACAAGGTGTGGGACGGAAATGGGATCTGTTAACCAAAGCCTTTTTTCTGGGTTATCCTGCAACGCTTTTTTCTGGCATCTGTCTCATGGGCTTTGTTGAATGGTCTCTTCTCCCCAGAAAACATTTTCATTCTGTCATTGCTGAGCTTACCTGCAACCATCCTTGGGCTAGAGGAGTTGTGAGGCTCTGTGTGGGCTCCACAAAGGGTTTGGTTACAGCCTTCATCCGACAGCAGGGAGATTTCTGCTTCTCCACTGACTTTCCAGAACGAATTACAGCTTTTTTTCTGGTTCAGCCAATTCCCTTCACAGTTGATACAGTTTTCCTACCCTCAGTGATGAATTCTGTGGGGGAATAAAATCTGCTGTAATCATGGGGTGCTGGTTGTGGTAAGCAGGAGTCAATAGTGCCATTGAGCCTGGACTTGGGAGACTAACTCTGTCCAGAACACTTCAGAAATGCTAATTAATGAGTCCCCCAAGTATCCTATGGGACAAATGGGTACTGTTTGCTTAGGAGACAAGACTGTCAAGAGTAAGAAGCTCAAGCAAGGCCAGCTTTAACTGCTAAAGCATGACATATATTCACAGCATTGCTGTGTTTTCTGATATATCCACTTGCTTTTCTTTTCCTTGCCTTTTTTTTTTTTTTTTAATGTATTTTTCCTTTGGTTTGGTTTGGTTTGATAGGGGTTCTTTCTGTTGTTGTTTTTGTTTTCCAATCTGTATATCTGGGAATGCTTTTGTTCCAGACTTCTCTGGGAGACTGTAGTACCGATCACCATCACAGCCCCTGGGGGAGGATTAAATTTGTCTCTCTGTAAAATGGACTGAGAAGTGGGTGAGAGCCAACACCGTGCTAGTTCCCTGTCTTCTGCACTGGCTGAGGGCAGATGCTGAGGGGAGAAGATAAAGCCAGGAAAAGTGGACAGTGTTATTTCCTTGGAAGAATCCCTCAACCTCCAATAACGTGCAGCTCAGTGTGTTCCTGAACTGCAGTGGTAGATCCTGATGGATTTTCCTACCATTACTTTTCCCCTTAATTTCCTTTTTGAAGTCATGCGAACTCTCAGCACCTAGCATGGTCTGCAACGGGGAGTGTTGCTTCCTATTTGCACATTTTGTGAAACATCTCCTTTTGCTCTTTTTGAACCTACCACCTGCTGTCTTGGTATAATCTCTTGTTGTTCTTATGTGAGAAATGGTGAATACTCATATTCTAGTACACTGGTATGTTTGTAGGCCCCTGTCACTTCCCTCTTCCACAGGATGATGGATCCTATTTCTTTCAGCCTCTCTTCACATGGAAGGTGCTCCACACTTTTAAGCACCCCTTTGTCTCTCCTCCATGCCTTTTTCTGACTTTGCAATAGCTCCTGCAACAGGAAGGGGGACCTGCACTTAGCTTTCAAGACAGAAGTGCAATATTGTTTTAGACACAGGTGTAATAACATAGCCTGCTCTCGCTCTCTTTCTGAATTGTTTTGGTGTGACGGTTATATACTCCTTGGGGCACAGGATCTCTCAGATGGTGCACTCAGTTTTGGGTCCCAGACCTGGGAGATGTGGCACCTCCATCAGGCCCCTCTCTGCTGTCACTCAGACATGCTAGATATATCTCTCTGCCTGGACTGCTCTGTGGTGGGTCATCCACAGGCTGTGATTCCTCTGCATGTGTACTGGTCCTGGAGCTTTTCCTACAGAGCACTGGTATGGAAAGGAGATGAGAGTGGAGGGGTTTGTTATGCGCTGGTAACAACCAGTCTGAGTTTGTTGTTAGCAGGCTATGTGGGCACAACTTCACAGAGGGGCAGTTTGGAGCAAGGCAAAATTATCCTCCTCTCCAGGGAAAGCAGGGAGGCATGGATAGGCTGCACTGCTGCGCACCAGTCTACCCAGTGAGTCCACCTCAGACCCAGAAAGACCCTCCCCTAAGACCACTACACTGACATGGGATTTTTTCTCTCCCTTCTCATCAGGAGCTTTCCCCCCGTGCTTCCCATTTTGTCCGTGCTCAGCCAAGGCAGAAGGAGCCCTTACAGCTCCTGCAGCCCCTCAGCAAGAGTGGCCATACATCTGAGTCAGCATGGGCAAGATGGACAACCCTTCTGTGGAGCTGAACTCTCCCTCCGAGGTGAAGCAGGCAGCCCTGGAGGAGCCAGAGCCCATCACCCCTGAGGCTGTGAGCACCAAGAAGAAGAAGAAGAAGGAGATCCCAGACAGAGGTTCCTGGAAGGGGAAATTTGACTTCTTGCTGTCCTGTGTGGGTTATGCTATTGGTCTGGGCAATGTCTGGCGCTTCCCTTATCTCTGTGGCAAGAATGGAGGAGGTAAGAGAAATACACAGTGCCTGCACTCATACCTGAGCAGCCTTGTCCCTGAACAGGCTTTGGTTTGGTGTGGATCTGGGCAAGAGGTTGGTCCTCCAGCTGAGAGTTCTCCTTCATAATGTGAGTTATTAAGTTGTCAGGAAAGTAGTTCCCATGGTTTGTGGGCTTTACTAGCAAGTGCAAGCTGGGAAGAAGCAGTCCAAAGAAATGAAGCAAGAAGTTTGAGTTCTGTCAAGCTTCTGCAGTCCAAATATTCAGGGCTGCAGAAAAGACTGTCTGGGACCTCAATTATTTGCAAGGAGGGCTATACACATAGGCACCCACTTCAATGCTGGAGCACTCCCAGGGAAACCTAATGGTGGAGTTCTCCTCAGTCTAGTGCATGCTCAAGGGATAACAGCTTTTCATGTGAGTTTGGGTCACATCTCTGAGGAGTTCTGATTAGAAGCTTTGGATGGACCATAGCAGGGCTGTGTAGATGTATACACAAACGTGTACTTGTGTACATTGTACACATGATGACATGTGTCATCATCTGTGGAAGGAAATGAGCTTTGACTTACTACAGTGCTGTGAGAAGGGTCACAGTTATCACCTCCATCCTAATGTCTGAAAAACAGTGGCCATAAGATAAGAAGGCAGCTGCCAAATGATGCAATCCCATTTACAGTGGGATGCAGCCGGTAGCAGTGCTCTCTTCTGCAGACAGCTAACACCACGTACTTTTTATTCTGTTTATTATTGGACCAGTACATCCCTTCCTTACCAGTCATCTGTTGAGACTGGGAACTGCCAAGCCATTGGAAGGCTAGAAAAAGGCAGGCAGACAGAGAAACCCGCTGGGCTAGAAATCAAGACATCTGAGAGATCAGCTCCCTGCCCAGCTACAGACTTCCAGCATGTCTTGGATCAAGTCAGAAAATAAACTTCTGTGCTTCAGCTCCCCTCTAACTGAAATGGTGCCATTTCTTCGGCCTTGCCAGGGAGATGCTTTTTTGGAGGACAGTATGGGCTGGTATTAGTAGAGCAGAGGCTCTTTCTTCTCACTCCATGCCCAGCTTTCCCATTGTTTGTTCCTGTTACTAAAATAACCTCCCTCCCCTCCCATGAAGAGCTGCTCACCTCCTTGAGCCATTTCTCAGACTTCCCACACAAGCCCAACTTTAAGGCTGTATATATAATTTTAGTATTGCCTGCTATTCTTCCCACATTGCTCTTTGCTTCCCCCTTAGCTCTTCCCTGCCTAGAGTCCCCATCCTTGGTGTCACATTCATTCACGCTGCTCTGAGGGTCTCTTCTCACACTTCTTCTCTATGTCTTTTTAATTTTCCTTTCTCCTTTGGCTCTCATGACTCAAGCCCACTTCTGCTCTCTGTGTCACAGGCAGCATAGGATGATCTCCTCCTCCAACCCTGGAAAAGAGTCTAGCTCCCCGAAGCAGTCTGTCCATGTAACTCCATGGCATTTAAGGACATCTTGGCCCTTTCTCTGAAGCATGTGGAGCAAGTTCCAGCAGGAGATGAGACAGTTATCAATTTTGACAAAAAGATGTTGTTTTCATAGAATTGTAAAATCATAGGATAGTTCAGATTGGGAGGGATCCTAAAGATCATAGAATCATAGGTTGGAAAGGACCTTAAAGATCATACAGTTCCCACCCACCTGCCAAGGGCAGGGACACCTTTCCCTAGACCAGGTTGCTCAAAGACACATCCAACCTGGCCTTGAATGCTTCTAGGGATGGGACAACCACTTCTTCTGTGGGTTTTGTGCAGGGGCATAAATGTGCAGCTGAGCTGAGTGAGCTTTATGGAAATCAGCCAGGCCTATCCAGGCAAACCCGTGCCTCCAACCCCAGAGCCATGGTGTGGATTTCTCACCGGTATCTAGCCACACTGGCACCTGACTGCTAGCCCTCCTCACACAACACTAGCCCTGTGGCTACGTCCCAGCGCTAGCCAGTGCCTGCCCTGTGGCTGCTGCATCATCTCAAATCTCACACTGGATCTGTGATGCTCATCACTGTCTCCTCACACATGAAGGCGGGGATGATAATACTTATAATTAGATGAGGGGTGTTGTGAAGCTAAAATCAGTGCTATTTATAAAATCGGCTGACAACCTGGGACAGAGGGTGCTGTGGAGGTGTGGAGCACTATTATTAGCATTAGCTGGGTGCTCTCTGCCCTGGCAGCTGCAGACATGCAGAGGGACCAGCCGGCCGTGAGCAGACACGCCAGACAGATGAAAGGCGTGAAGTGCTGCCTGCCCCCTCCCAAACGCCCTGCCTCTCCTGCCGCTTCGTGCTGTGCATGGCAGCCTGGATCCCTCGTTGCTCTCACCCCTGCCAGCCCTGGCTGTTTGCAGGCACGACTGTTCCCGCAGCCGGCAATAATGAGCAGCAAGTGGAGGCTGCTGATGCCGGAGACAGGCGGGAGGGCTGACGCACGAAAGCGTCACCGGGACGGGATGGGATGGGATGGGATGGGATGGGATGGGATGGGATGGGATGGGAGGCAGGGTCACACGGCATCCGATTCGCCGTCGGGTGGGCACCGCCCTGGCTCTGCCCCGACGGAGGCGCCGACGGAGCGGAGCAGACTGTGGGTGGGACTCTAATTTTAGCGCCCCTGGATGTGCGCTGCTCAGAGCACGGCCGTGTGGGCTGCTTCCATTACGCACAGGCGAATTGAACTGAATGGAAATATTGTCGTCTCACTTCCCGCTGTCACGTTGCATCGGCTCACGGCTGGTTTGCTCGGCGCAGGGAGCCCCGGGGCACGGCAGCCCATCCGCTTCGCCCAAACCGATGCCTGGGCTCCCTGCTGGCTCTGCACACAGCTGGATGTGCCCAGCTGTGCCCAGCGCTCCAGCCTCGGATTTCTAACCTCGTGCAGCCCTTCTGATCTCAGCAGGGTTTTACCGGACCCCAAATTCCCTCCGAGTGCGGCTCAGTACGTGCTAAAAATTGTCAGTGAGATCCTGAGCTTGAGTAACTTAAGAGGAAAACAATTCTTTAAATAAGCATCATGCATTCCTCCTTTGTACACTGAGACTTGGAGCAACAGCATATAACAGCTTGTAGTGCTCAACTTTTGATTCATGGGCAGTGTTCCCTGTTTTAAGGATGAATTGTTATTCCTTGCTGCACAGCATTAGGAGCTGGAGACTGCAAGGAGAGCTGGGGCTGCTCAGTGGGTGTCAAGCGCTGTGTGATCTTTCCATGCCTCCACAGGTCAGTGCTCTGAGCAGGCAGGGCAGGACCAGCACCATCACCCCTTTGACACCCATGGACTTTGGAGACAATCTGGGATTCTCACAAGGTCACAAATAACGATTTGTAGCAGGCCCAGGAACTGAACCAGACCTTTTGGCAGTTCATCCAGGGACAGAGATTAAAGACCATCCTTTTCCCTCTGTGCCAAGGATTTAGGCACAGGCCTGCATCCTTTAGGTACAAATTTCAGAACTGATTTCCATTCTGGCTGTACAGCACCCAGGAATGTTATCCATGCCTGCTTGAGGACGTGGCCCTCTAGAGTGGCAGTGTCATTGCTATCACCTCTCAGCTCAAGGATGTGGTCTGGTTTGTAGATTTTCCACTATTCTCAAAGATTTTTGTCTGGCCAGGACAAAAGACCTGTGTCCAAAAGTTTATTCTGGGTATTTTTTCCCCTCAATAATCTAGTAAAATCTTTCATTTACAAACCTTCTTGACCTGCGGTAGATGAAAAATGCAGGATTATCAGAGCTGTGGCCAAATTTCATTAGTTGCTTGCACAGAAGTGAGGAAGAGACTGCACTGCTGATAAGCTCAGCCTCCAAACTCCACAGCAGCAGGGTGGCAGCATCCATGTCCTTGGAGCAGACACTGGCTTCCTGCAGGGCTCCTAAGGGGCTGGACCTTGCAGTCTGTGGTGGATAGCAAGGACACAAGGGAGAATGCCGAGTGTGCAATGATGCTCAAAGCTGTTCTCTCATCCGTGCCAGGCTGCTGGTGAAGCCGAGAGCCTGTGCTTCCACGCCAGCTTGTGATTCAGGCTCATGGTCATCGAGCTGCTGGCCCCGACAGTGTTTCCTCCCCACCACCCACTGCCAGCTCCTCTTGCATGCCGCCTCCCATGGATTCCCATGCTGAGTGCTGGCACCTGCCTCTCCCAGCTGGGCTGAGCTCCCTGCTTGGCAGGCAGGCATTCCCAGCTGGGTGTCCCCTGAGCCAGCATCCCTGGCTGTGCGTCGCTGCTTCCCTGCCCTCAGAGAGTAGCTGCTGGAGCTGGCTCTGCCAGGTGCAAGCTGGGCTGCAGCTCTCCAGAGTGGCTTTGCTCTCTGGCTCCGTGTTTGCTTTCCCACTAGTATCTGGAGAAGAAGACTCATACTGACAGCTCAGCCCTTCGGCTCATGCAGAAACCAGTGCCATCCCAAACATGGCCAGCTGCTTCTGAACAAACTGTGTGTTCCCACTCTGTCCCCAGCCAGCATCTTCTGCAAGAGTTTGTCCTCGTCAGGGCTGATGGCATGCTCCAGGACATGTGCGAGAAAGATGGAAAATGAGCTTTGTCCCAAATCCTAGAAGTCAGGATGACCTGAATATGTACAACCTTCAAATCACACAGCAAGGTCCTCCTATTCTATTTGCTCTTCTAATAACTGAGTGCCCGTAATATCTCTCATGAATGGCTGCACTACATCATTTGTAGTGATGATGTAGTAGATTTCCATAGGGCTATAGAGGAGAGTAATATTTTTACCAGGAATTTTAAGGGTAAAATCTAAAACATGGGTAGCAAGGTATATAGCACTGTTACAAGAGAAAATACAGTCTTAGTCACAGTTTTCTTCAAAGACTGAAATAGCTATAAACAAAAAAAGCAGTGGCAGATATTCCTGTGCATTTTTCCCTCGAGGTGAAGAACTGTGAGCTGCTGCAGGTAAGACAGAAAGCATCAACAAGAAGAATGTCAGTGTCCAAGTTTTGGGTTTGTTGTCAGACTGGGTTTAGCGTTGCCAGCTAACAACAAAGTGAGACTGGCATTGCATAGCTAGTGATGCCAGTGCATATGCAAACGTGGTACATAAATACCCCTAGTGATGGGAACAGACATGGGGAGGGCAGTGGTGATCTCAGTGGGAGACTCACTGAACACACCAACTCCAGTTGCAAAGTGTCCTCTCCGAGCAAGGCTGCTCCTCATCACGTGTGTGCTGTGGAGCAAGAAACTGAGGCTGGAGGCATTTGCTTCATGGTAAAAGGGGGAGCTGTCTGATGGCATTGCTCCTTCTTTCAGGGGCCTTCCTGATCCCCTATTTCCTGACTCTGGTGTTTGCTGGGATTCCTCTCTTCCTTCTGGAAACTGCTCTGGGCCAGTACACCTCTGTTGGCGGACTGGGAGTCTGGAGATTAGCGCCCATGTTTAAAGGTACTCCACTTTATATTTGTGAAAGCAATGGCACTGTTAATGATTTGAGAAGCAAATCAGCAAATCCCTGGGGCTAGTATGGGATGGCAGGTGAGGGGAGTTTTTTCCCCTCTATTGTTATCAAACTGTCCTTGACACTGCTGTCTGCAGTTACTAACACCACTGTGCTCTGTTCAAGCAGTCCTGTGTGGTGACAAGGCACTTTATGAGCAGTGTGGGCTGTGATGGAGTGGCTCCGGTTGCAGAAGACCCTTTGTTGCCCCAAGCCTCCCTGTGTAGGCTTACCTTAATTGCATGGGAAAGCTGTAAGTAGGGGACAGGAACCTGTTGCTGTGAGTGGAGTAACTGTTTTCTAGAAACCAGTGATGATTTAGAAATGCCTTGAATGTGGGAAAGTGCAGTTCTGTCAGGGAAGTGACCAGATCCTGTTTTCGTGGTGCTCTGTCCCTAAAGTACCTGTAGTACACTGAAAGGTAGCACTGTTCTCCCAGTGCAAGTGGGTGGGTGAGAGATGTAAGGGGATGAGACTCCCATGCATACCAGCTCACCCTGCAACTGTAGCACACCCTGCCTTGATGAGCTGATTTGCTCTTTCTGGTTCTGCCAAAAGCTTTGCTGTGGTGCCTGTGAACTCACTTGGGTACTGGAGACCCGGACTGATGCTGCTCTCTGCCTTCATTTGCAGGAGTGGGATTGGCAGCTATGGTTCTGTCCTTCTGGCTGAACATCTACTACATTGTCATCATCGCCTGGGCTCTCTACTATCTCTTCAACTCTTTCACTGCGGTGAGTCACAGGCATATCTGCAGCATGGCATTGCCTTGTGTCCTGGGTCCTCACTCCTCCTTTATCGGGGGTGAGTGGTTTGTGCCACAAAACAGGCACCAGCTGCTTGCAGTTTGTGCGAAGAGCTCTTGCAGCTTCCTGTTGAACCCTTCCTGAAGAGGTTCATCAGCCTTGGAGGAAGTTTTGTAGTGTTGATGGGTACTGATCGTACCTCTGAAGAGGATGATCCTCTGGAGGGGGTGGTCCCATGTCCTCTCTGGGTACTGTTACCTGCTCACACCAGCCTTTCAAACTCACTGTGTGTCTCTGTTGTATTTCTAGGGCTGCTCAAATCTAAAAGCTGCACATTTCCAGAACTGGTTCTGTCACCACATGGTCTTATTTCCCAGGACTTAGCCCTGACCTTAATTAGTTCTTATTCACTCTTCTCTTGATAAATGAAATCTGGGGGACTTTTTCTGCTGGGAAAATGATTCAGAAAGCATCTAGACATCTGCTAGTGATGGTCTCTTAGCCTGTGCTTTGACATTATGGTTTATAGTGGGTTCCTCTCCCATAGCAGGGTCTTCTACCATACAAGGTTAGAATCACACCCCATATCAACTTCTTGGTAGCTGAATGGTAATTTCAGCCCAGAAAGTGGGAAAAGTTTCCGTAACATAACTCTGAGCAACCTGAAGCCTTAAAGACATCAACCTCATGGTTCGAGTGGGATCTTTTTTAATTTCCTTTAGATATAACCATGAAATGCTGTTATGAACGCTGTGTGTCCAGTTTTGCTTCGTTTCAAAAAAAATTCAAGTATCTATCAAGACTTTTGCTAAATTTTTCTGTTTGACATTCCCCACTGTGCTTCTACCCCCAATACCACGTACCACTAGCCTGATGTTTGTCCCCCGTCCCTCCTAAATTTGACTAGGAGTACTTTGAACTAAAATAGGAGGCAAGCTTGCCTTCTGCAGTTTCTGTCCTCTGAAATTCAGAGGAAATGGAGCAGCAACACACTGTCCCCCAGCCTGCCCCTCCTTGTAAGAGCTGTGCAGTGCCTCTGATGTGCAAACCCCTTGGTTGAAGGGCTGCTGTGTTCATTTCTTGAGCTATTGCCTTTACTTCAGTACAGTTAACAAGTCCTCAGTGAAATCACTGTGTGGGTTCGAGCAGTCTGGGTGGCCACCAGAATGTCCCCTTCGCCCCTAGAGCAGCTGTCCTTCTGCCAAACGAGCATGTTAGGAGGTATTGTCTGCTGGAATTAACTGGTTCAGATGGAGCAGTGAAGGCAGCACTTAGAGGCACTAATGCCACCAAACCCTTAAAACACTTATAATATTTTTAAAGAGGTCTGTGTTCGTGGCTGAGTAGGGATGGATACAAGCATCTCCTTAAAGGTTTGTTGAGCTGGAACCCGAGGTCTTATCTGCAGAGGGAAATCACCCAGAGTAGCTGTTCTGCATTTATCTACATTCACAGTGCTCGGGAAGAGAGACTGCTGCACATGGAGACGTGTCTGAGCTGCTTTGCGTGGGCTGCCTCGGCCGGGGCAGTGTGGCACGGGTGGGTTGCCCCGTGTGCTCCCACGGTCCCTGACACTGCAGCTTCACCGCTCGCAGCGCCAGAGCTGATCACATTAAATCTGTAGCAGTGTGCTGCTGTCACACTGCTACCTACAGCGTAAACACTGCCCAGGAATCCCTTTGTGCTGCTTGTAATCAGGGCAGGAGACAGCATGAAATAGCTATTGTGCTTTAAATTTACTCCTGTGCTTGCCTTACAGTAGTCTATTTGTGTAGACAACCTGTTAGCACTCATTCTCAGGGCCATGTTGGTTTTTAAGCATTGGAGCTTAGTACAAAAGAGAGATAAGAAACTGTTTATGCAGTAAATTCCAGCCACTTGTTGAGTGGAGCTAGCCAAAAGCTGTAATGGTTATAAACACAATATTCCTCAGTAGCCATTTTAATTTGTAGCTATTAATTACCAACAGTTAATTGGAAATGGCTTTCTGTCTGGGGAATTGCTAACATTTTATTAGAGCTACAGCACTGCCCTAATCATGCTGCGATATTGTTTCCTGGAAAATACTTGTCACAAATTATCATATTTTAGAAAGTAATTTCATGCTTTTGCCTAAAAGGACCATCCAGTGGTGCTGCCCATTCTCTTTGCAAAAAAAAATAATAATGGGGTTTCAGTTTAAAATAAGCCAAATTTCACTTCTCAATGCTGCCCTTGGGAGATACAACATTAATGATAACCCTAGTGTCCTTGTACTGGTACAGGACCTGCCATGGCAGAACTGTGGGAATGCCTGGAACACCGATCGCTGCTTCTCCAACTACTCCCTGAACGACACCACCAACCTCACCAGTGCCGTCACCGAGTTCTGGGAGTACGTCCACAGCCTGCCTACACCAGGTTTCTCCCCCCTCACCACAGTCATACCCGCTCACCAGGATTGTGGCCAGCACCCATTGGCACTGTTCCTTGGCTAACTTTGGCAGGAGGGCATTACAGCCAGCCAGTGGCAGTGGTGGGCATGGGGTGCACTGTGCAGATGGAGAGGATAACAGCCTCTCCACCGCTCTTCTCCTCGTTTTATCCCATCATGATGAACCTCTTTAGGGTTTTGTGGGTTCTCATGCTTGCCTGCACCTGACCCTCCACCCTCCAGCCACCTCTGGGATCTCCAATCCCTCTGCCCCAAAAGGTTGGACTTCCCCTAACACAATGTCTCCCACCCCTAGGAGGAACATGCACCAGATGTCCGGGGGCCTGGGGGAGCCTGGCACAGTCCGCTGGCCCCTGGCTGGCACACTGGCCCTGTCCTGGCTGCTGGTCTACTTCTCCATCTGGAAGGGTGTGGAGTGGACAGGCAAGGTATGCTGTGAGGGCTCAGTGTTTCAGTGCTGCCTGTCATTGCTGCACTTGGGTTTTGGCTGTCGAAATGTCCTCCAGACTCAATTTTATTTAACTACCAGTAACTAAGGTTATGGTGTTTTGAAGCAGGATCACAGTAGATGCTATTAAATTCCTGACATTTACCATTCACGGTTGTGAAAATTGCCTTCCATGTTTATGATAATTTTCATTCTAAGAGTAGAGAACAGCTCTTGCCTGTAAAGTCACGGGTCTGAGTGCTCAGTCCTTTTGGGAAGAGACTTGTGAAGTCATTTTCAGAGGTTGCTTATACTTCCCACCTTGGGACAACCCTTTGAGAGAGCAAAGCCTCTTCTGGTCTCCCCCTTTCGAAAATCACGGTGGAAAAAATACTCACCATCTCCTTTGAAAATTTCCCTGCTGCCCTTTCAGTATTGGTGGGAGACCTTCAGATGAGAAGCACATTGTTATTCATTGTGTAGCATTTCAGGCTAGCACAGCAGAAAGGTAATTGCTTAGTTTAGTGAAAAAGCGATGCTGGGATACTGGGATGTGTTATTTAGAGCACAGCATGGTGCAGCGGGACAATATTATGAGGAATAACCTAGAGGAGAGATCAGAAATAAGCACTTCAGGGGTGGGTCACCTAAGCTGTTAACTTCCCCAGTGGCTCCCAAACAGGTTTCAGCTAGGCAGCCACAGCAAACCCCTGGTGATTACTGGCATGGACCCTGTGATGAGGGATGTTACATGCTTGTGAGTCCCTGAAACACTGCCGAGAACAAAGTGGTGGAAATCAACACAACTCGTGTTGCTTGATGAATTGGTCTAGAGAAACATCAGCTTTAGCTCTGCAAAATAAGGATGTGATGACTTAAAGGGTTTACGTCCGTGGACTAAATTTATCTCTGTGCAATTCCCTTGTCTTTAGGCATTTCATCCAGACTTTAGCATGCTACTTTTGTGATTAGTGTGTCATTGTGTATCATTGGCAGGGAGAAACCTCAGACAGAAACATCACTAGCACAGGAATGGGAGACAGCAAATGCAAGGAAATGCTGCTGAAAGTGGCTGTGCTTGGGGAGCCTGTCCCCCTCGCAGAGGGACATACCAGACACAGTGACACTGCGGGCAGGAAAGCTCCTGGGCACTGGCTTCTCTCCCATGGGTCTTTTTCAGGTAGTGTATTTCTCGGCCACCTACCCCTACTTCATGCTTTTCATCCTCTTACTCCGTGGAGTGACGCTGCCAGGAGCCAAGGAGGGGATCCTCTTCTACCTCACGCCTGACTTCAGAAAGCTCTCTGACTCGGAGGTTTGTAGCCTAGGGAGGAAAGCTCTTATCTCTTGGTTGTCTCTGCATTAATCTCCAAAGGGCAATTCCACTGAGTATTTTAAGTACTTTAATTATTTTTAAAAATCCTGAAATAGTTCCCCATTCGGTCATGACCCTCACAGGCTAAGGCAAAGCTGAGGGGGAGCTCCTTCATGGGTGGAAATCTGTGCAGCAGCTCTGTTGTACTCAAGCAGTGTTATCCATGGGGCAGGGGGAGTCAGAAACTGTCCTGACAAAGGGAACAGCCCTCTGGGCTGGGAATGCCTCATTTCACTGATTGTGCTAGGGCTGGTGATTTGGTCTTGTTCTGGTGGTCCCAGAGCAATGACGGTGTGGTGGTGCTGGCACGGGGCCCTCAGAAGAAGCACAAGCACAACAGCACATACAACAGCAATTTTTAGAAGGGCTTAAGTCATGAGTGGTGGCCAGTAACATTGCATTGGTCAGTGGAAGCACAGAGGGAACCCAGGAGGAACACGGAGGAGAGCAAAGGCAAAGTTTTTTTGGAGATGCAGACTGCCTTTATCAGCAGTGATGCTCCCATGGCTCTTGCAGGAAACTGTAACTGTACTGCCAACTGCATTGGCTCTAATGCTGGACACAGGGCTCTCAAGGCCAGAATAGTTGTTTAAATACTGTGTAATTAAGAAATGGACAGTATGCCCCATTTTCTTGAGCTTTCTAAGCTTTAAGATCTTAAGACTCTGGGAGTGGTTTTATAAGCTGTTCTCTGAAGTTATTTGCACAAGTAAACATGTTGAAAAATTAAAGACACACTAGTGAAAGAGGAAGGGATCTGTTGAGAGTGGGACATGGGTCTCTGAGGGGAGCAGTACCCCTCTGGGGGGCCACTGTGAAAAAGCAAGCACACACACACACACACACACACATACAAATTCAGATGATGCATAAGTCCCTTCTGACCTGCACAGGGGGCTGAAGGACTCTGTTTAGAAAACAGGATGCATGAACCTTCATCTATCATCTTCATCTTCATCCACATCTATCCTGGGAAGCAGCCTTGATTCATGTGTTTCAGAGGCCTGGGGATCTGTGTCTGGTGCTGGGCCAGCCTGCGCTTTTGATGCACTAGACACATGGGCAGGATGCAGATCCACTGCTCCAAGGGAGGCAGTGTTCTCTAGCAGGCTCCCTCTTGACACTGCAAGCAAGGAAGCCTTCCAGAACATAAAGGGGCCCACAGGAAAGCTCTGGAGAGGGACTTTTGACAAGGGCATGTAGTGACAGGACAAGGAGTGATGGCTTTAAACTGAAAGAAAGTAGGTTTAGTTTGAGTAAGAAATTCTTTACTGTGAGGGTGGTGAGGCACTGGAACAGGTTGCCCAGAAAAGCTGTGGATGCCCCAACCCTGCAGGTGTTCAAGGCCAGGCTGGATGGAGGTCTGAGCAACCTGGTCTAGTGCAAGGTATCCCTGCCCATGGCAAGGAGGTTGGACTAGATGACCTTTAAGGTCCCTTCCAACCCAAACCATCCTATGACTCTGTGTCACACCCCTGATTTGGTGCCCTGTGTTAAGGGCCTCTGGCAGCCCTGTTCCCTTAGGGGAAAGCACAGGGGCCCTGCTGAGCCCACTTTGCTGTGGGACACATGGTAGCTCCAGGAGGCAGTGTGCTCTGGCCACATCCATGTGACACAAAGGCACAGCATCACCACCCCACAGGTGAAACAGGGATGCACTGTCTGTCTCTGTTACTGTTCCCTCCCCCCGCAACACCATCTCTGAGCCTTCCTTTGCCCTGGAGGCAGCTGTTCAGAAAGGCATGGGACAAAAAGTGTGTTCTTCAGACATGTTCTACCTAGCTGGCATAAACATAGCTACAGGTTTTGAGGTGGCTTCTATGGCACTTATAGCTACTGGGGCAAATACTCCCTTAGAGCTTGGCTCAGCAGCCAGCTCTGCAGGCCCCCGTGGCCCTAGTGACAGGGTTCCTTGAGGTCCTGACCACCCCAGTGGGCTGTACATCCCTCCCGCTGCACTGCTCTCCTGGCTCCTTCTCCACAGGTCTGGATGGATGCAGCCACACAGATATTCTTCTCTTACGGCCTGGGGCTGGGGTCCCTGATCGCTCTGGGGAGCTACAACCCTTTCCACAACAATGTCTACAGGTCAGCAGTGTTTTTTCGCAGCATCCTGCATGGCAGGGAGTGCCCACTGGTGAGTCTGGGGTGTCTGATCTCTGCCAACCCCTTACTGGCAGCATGCAGCCCAGGGGACACTGTGATATCTGCAGAGGGGCTCCCCTGCCTGCAGGACACTTAATATCTCACCCGTCCTACCTCTCCGGGGCACAGGACCTGCTCTCAGCAGGGCTTGGTCATTTGTTTACCCCACCCTCCGCTCTTGGCCTCTTGGTAGGGATCTGCAGGTGGTTTCTTTTTTTTCTTTCTCTCTTCCAGAGACTCCATTATTGTCTGTTGTATAAACTCCACTACAAGCATATTTGCTGGATTTGTTATTTTCTCTATCATTGGCTTCATGTCACACATCACGAAGAAGTCAGTCTCAGAGCTGGCCTCCTCAGGTAAGCAGGAACCCAGGTTCAAATGCAAAAGCAACCCATGAGTGCAATTTTTCAGTGAGCTTGGGATGCTCCCAGGCCTTTCCTGACGGTGATCTGGGTATGCAACCCTCTTTGAGCACCTTCCCACCAAGATGGGTCTCAAGTACCTGTGGCTGATGTTGGTCACACTCTGGCTGCAAGGGGCATCTCTGTCTGCTTTTAGGGTTCTTCCCCTTAAGTGAAGTGAAATATTTAGGCTGTAGTGAAATATTTAGGTCATTTGCTGTCTGAAACCTTCCTATAGAGAATAGATGCTACCTATGTTTTCAGTAGACACGATAAAAATTTTGAGTCCCTTTCTCATGCGAAATCTTGAAATTGATCTCAGAATAATTTTTTAACCAAGATGGGACTGTCTATTTGCACAAAGATGCATTTTGAAATTGCTGTCTTCCCAGAGAAAGCTTTTATCTCAAGAAACAGCATTTTGTGATAGGAAAAAAAAAAGCACCAGGAAGGTTATAACCAGTTCTGATTTTTGTAGCAAAATGCTCCAGCTCCATTTGGTTGCAATAGTTTGATGACTTTTTTGATTACTTTTTTGCTTGCAGGGCTTGTTTCTCTAGTCATTCCTTCCTCCCCACCCTACCCTTGTACACCCCACTGGGTTGGTGTGTCACAGACCCTCAGGTGTTCCTAGTTCCCATATCAAACACCCACAGTTCTTGACTGTGATTGTTGTCTCTCTGTTCAAACATGGCATTTAGTTCAGACTTCCCACCAAATGCTTCATAAATGTGGGCTCATCCCTCTTTTCCTTACCGCAGGCCCTGGACTGGCTTTCCTCGCCTACCCACAGGTTGTCACACAGCTGCCCCTGTCCCCGCTCTGGTCAATCCTCTTCTTCTCCATGCTGATGATGTTGGGTCTGGATAGTCAGGTGAGACAACCCAGGCACACAGTGGGGTAAGATACACAAATATCTGCAGATATGATGGTGGTGTCCCCTCCTGCACCTCAGGACAGTGCTGAGCAAGGTGTTTTTTACTCTTAGTAGTAAAATGCAGCTGCATGAAACAAAACCTTCTGTCTGGACATCACTTCTACACTCTTCCCTAAGGTAGGCATGCACTGCAAGTGTGATGGACTCTGACCATTTCCCAATGCACCAGTCCTTGTCCTGCTGCCCGTTAAAAATAAAAGCCATTACCAGCTTCCAGCAGCCCAGCAGAACCAGTCAGCCCTGTAAGACAATCACCACTCCACTGCAGGAGGAGAGGACCTTTGGCAAGGCTTTCTCTGTTCACACCAATTTTTGACCCTGTAGCGAAATGCCAGTGCTGCTGCGTTCACACATCATGTCCCCACCTTGCTGGGTGACCCTGGCAGCTGACCTCACAGGCTCCAAGGACAGGGGAAAACTAGTCCTGCCAAAATACTTTGCAGCACTGGCAAAAGGAAAAAGATTTCACTTTCAAGTAATAACTGCTTTGTTCTTGTAAGACATGACTCCCCTCACCTGGAATACAGGTACGTGAAATAAGGGAAATGAGTATTAACTATTTCATTTCATGCCTGCATGATGGTAGTTTGTGGTCATCTTAGCTCTCTTGGTGTTATGTGAGAAGCTTGGAAATCTCTGTCTTGTTGACCCATCTGCAATTCCTGTGAGGCAAGAAAATGTCATTACTTTGGCTTATTTTCATAGATTAGGGTAGAAGGTCTCCATGTTCCCTACTCCCAGGAGCCAGAGGGAGTATCTCTGCACAAGGCACCAGTCTCCAGCCAAACCCAGTGCTCTGGTGCAGCACTGACAAGTTGTGCTGAGAAAAGCAGCGATGCAGGGTTTGAACTGGGGCTTTCCTGTGACGTGAGGACAGTGGTTTGGTGCAGTGTGTTGGCATTGGTGTTGATGACAAAAGTGATCTTGTGCAGAGCTGCAACATCCTGGTCTGGTTTGCAGATGAGCAGGAATAGATTCTGGCAGGAGGAAGGAGTCATGCCTTGGGAAAGGCTGGTGCCTGGGTACCCTGATTGCTTTGCCATCAGATAAATCTTGCTTGAGGGGGAAGCAGCTGGATGTAGGAAAAGGTCTCTACTCTACCCTGCACCCTCAGAGCCCTCACAAAACAAAAAAATAATCCCATTACCTCTGTGTTTTTACAAGTGGTGATGCTTTTTTTTTTTTTTTTTGATAACTCAGCTTAAAAGTAGCTCCCCAGTGCAGCAGTGAACTGCAGTGTGCCTCCCTTTTGAGTGTGTCAAAAGCAAAGGCTCCTGCCAAAGCCTGCACTTGGCCTCTCCCATCCTCCCTTGTGCCCACGTGCTCTTCCTTTGCAGCACAAGCCACTGGTACAAGATGGATGCTCTCTTGGATTACAGGCAGAGTTCACAAACCCAAGCCCAGTTCACAATCAGACCCAGACCTGTTCCTGAAATGTCACACCTGGTTTCCAGGAAAATCTGCTCAACCAAATCTGATTTTCAATGACGGCAAACTCTCATAAACACGTTATAAAGCTCAGGTCTGCATTACTACAGACATTATTTAGCAAAAAAAACCCCAAAACAAAAACAAAAACAAAAATTCAAGTAACAACTAAATGTTCTGCAAGAAGATACAGAAAAAAATCTCCATGGATTATTCGCTCAGAGCTGGTAAATAGTTTGAGACACGACAATAAGCCCTCCAAGCACTCTGTGGAATTTATTTGCTGCATTTGCTTCTAAAATACCCCTTGATATTCTCCCCGTCCCTTCTGACAGCCAGTCTCAGAGGGCAGGCAGTCTGTGGGGGGCTATCCTTGCCTGGAGGAGGAGGCTTCACGGAAACGAGGCATCAGAAAGAAAACAAGCTTTCAAAAGGCAGAGCTAAATGCATGTGAAGTAGCTTTCTGCCTGCATGCTTGAGCTCTGATTCATTCAAACACACCAGCAACAGCATGGCAGCTTGTGCATATAAAACAAGTAACACAGGCTGCAACAATGGCTGCAATTCCACGTGCATTTTGAAGCATTCGGTTAAAAAAGAAAAAAAATAGGAAGAAAAGAAGAAAAAAAAAAAAGGAGGAAAGATGGTTTTGCTATGTGCTGATTACATATCCTTTGTGGCATTTGCAGATGGGGAGCAGGCATTTTTCATCTGGGTCAGCGGCCCACTCCGTGAGACACAGCAGGGTCACAGGGCATTTCTGGCACCCTGCACCCCCAGGGCTGCTGGGCTGAGGCTGCCCCCTGTCCCCGGCAGGGCACGGCTCTGCAGGCACAGCAGAGAGGCTCAGGAGCCCAGCTGGTGATGGGAGGCCGGGCTGGGATCAGTGTTTGGCGGCGCAGCACCAAGCTCCGACCCTGTAATGACGGTGGGAGCGGGTCCAGCGAGTCTCTCGGTGATGCAGCGCAGCTACATCTGCCTCTTTCTGCCAGGGTGCTCGTCTCATCCGCGGTTCCTTGAACGGGATGAATGACCCATATTGATGTCCATGCGCCTCCCTCCTGTGCCCCCACTTGCCGCTCGTGTGCCTTACTGCTCACTCTGCTCTCATCCATCCGGGCTTTACTTCTCTTGCGTCTGGATCCCCTTGCGTAATATGCTAATGCTTTCTTTTAACCTACCAGTTTCCAGGTCAGGCATTTATTCCTCAGGGGAGCGAGAAAGCCTTGTGACTGCCAGCCTGCGTCTGTCCCATGTGAGGCCGCCTCTCACGGGTTATTTCATGAGGATTTCCAGCTGCCAGCAGTGAGACCCCTCTCGTGGATCTCTGCTGCGCATCTGTGGTCCAACTCCCCACGGGTCCGTGGGTCCCAGTCAGGGTGCTCTGGGTGGCCAAGGATGGGATAACAAGCCCTTGACTGGGAGAGGGTGGGAGAGAGACTCTTCTTCAGACCGAGGTGCCACCTATATTGACTCCCATGCCCAGGTTGTCAGACCCAACAGCTTGTGCAAATGATTAAGCCTCCAAAGGGGAAAAACAGCAAAAGAGAGAAGTTAATGGAAATGAAATGCTTAGGAAAGAAACAATGTCATGGGGTGATGCATGAGGAAGAACAGAATTTGTGCTAAAAATTGTGTCTGGAGGCAGTTGGTGGGAAAAGCAGAAGTTTTTTGGAAAGCAGAATGAAGTAGCAAGAACAGGAGGCACCCCAATGCCTGGATCCTCACCATTCCTGAAAGCAGCATGCTTTCACTCAGATGCCTGCTTATCTCATGCTAGGGTTTGGTATGCAGGGCTGGAAAAGTGGACTCCAGGCCAGTCAGGGAGCTGCAGTCCCCAGGGCTGGAAAGGTGAGCCTCCTCCAGGCTGCATCCCCTCTTGAAGTCTGAGGCTGGCATGAGGCAATTTTCAGTAAATTATATGAAGGCCATTGCCTCTTTTATGGCTAGAAAAAGCAGTGTACCACCATTTGTTTCACCACCTCATCCGTTACACAGCAGCTTAATTTTGATAGGAGACAAAGAGATTTCAACTCACTTTGTAGCTGTTTCTCATCGCCCATCTCCTTGTCTTCCCCTCTGTGCTCTCCCTGATTTGATCCCTCTTCCTGCACCACAGGGCTGTCAGTTTTACTCCATTGCATTATCTGAGGAATCAGTTTCTCCACTCCTTCACTGCTGGACACCACCCTCTGCCCCTGAACATCCCTGGCCCCCCTCCAAATCGGTTTCCCACTCTGGTCTCAGATCTCCTGGCCCTGCCCATGGCTCCGGCAGTGCCTGGCCATTCATCCATGTGGAAAGAATAGCTTTCGACAGTGTTTTTTTTGTCATGCTATCTCTTCACACTGTGGTGCCAACTCAGTCCTGACTCTTCCAGAGAACAAGCCAGGTGGAACGGGGTGAAGAGCTCGCTGTCAGTGAGTGTAAAGGCAGCTTAACCCATGCGTGAATAGCAAAAGATGCTTTAATGGCACTTTTGTCCAACATAAAAGGTTTAGCTCATTAAAAATTCAAGCTGAAGCAGTTGAGCTTTGACGCCCTGGGAATACTGGCTTTCCATGTGGATATAAAACCCTGGGCAGAGACATCACCCTTTGCCTTGCTCTGGCCCACATGGAAACCAGCCCCAGCAGTCAGCAGCATGCAAGCTCTTCCACCATCCCTGCCCCTCTACGGGCACGGCTCAGGCTCCCGGTTTTTCTTCCATACACCTTTCCAGCCCTCTGCTGCTCTTTTTAGTCTATATATCTCCACTCTTTTTTTCTTCCCAGGGACAGGGAGGTCTCTGACATCCAAGAGTGATGAAACCTCTTTCATTTTTACTGCACTGGCCTGTACATTTGCTAAGGGCAACCAGGGAAACCAGGGGTTTGCTGCACTCGTTAATTCCTGGGATTTTTGCTAGAGGCATGATGTGCTCTCTGAGAGTTGTATCTTACCTGTAGTTTCTGAGAGCAAGAAATAAAAGTGATTCTCACAATTTATCAAGAAATAGGAGGGAAGGATGCACTTCACATATATATGGTCAAACTGTCCTTGTGCCAAAAGACAGAACTAGTAGGAAAACTGATTTCAAGGTAACACGCATGGGGACTTCCTTGTATCTTATGGTGCACACAACATACACTGTGCTTTGTATAGCTCTGCACAAGCCAGTCAGATGTTTCCATCTCTAGGAAGATGATGTGCTGTGAGGATGGGCTTTTAATATGCCACATGCATTTAATGTAATGTGCTTGAAAAAGGACTGGGTAGTCAGAGATGTAGTTGTTATTCACATGCACATGAAACTGGGCAGTGGCTAATGCAGCTCCTTACTGAGTGTTTTAGAGCACTGAACAGCACAAGTGCTGTTGCCATAGGCTGAGAAGAGCACACATGGGAAGGGAAGAGCAAGGAAGGTCCAGCACATGTCTCATAAGCAGCCAGACACACAGCTGTGACACAGAGCCTGGCAGTGTGGGGGAGCAGGGCAGTGGTGGGGAGGCCCTGCAGAGTTTGTGGGAAGAAAGGAGACGCTTTTCACAAGAGGCAAAAGCTGGAGATTTGTCTCAGGTATTTTTAACTATTTAAATTTGGTGCTTTTAGCTCCGTCTATATTCAGGGAGAGTCTGCAGAGAGTTCTTAAATCAATGAAGTTCTCAGCATTGAAGTTAAATGTGGGTAGGAGTGATGTCAGGCTACTTATATATATGTCCTTGGTGTGTGCCTTTTTCCATAGTTCTGCACTGTGGAAGGGTTCATTACAGCCCTGATGGATGAGTATCCTCATCTCCTAAGAGCCAGGAAGAAGATCTTCGTTGCAGTAGTCTGTTTCATCTCTTATCTCATTGGATTCTCCAACATCACCCAGGTACAGATGGCTGTGCTTGTGCCTTCTTTCATGGCACCTTTCTAGTCACTTTGGCATAGCACAGCAGCACTCGAAGCTTTGGGAGAAGTGACAGCATTTCTCCTAATGGTGAATAAAAGGGGTTACTCATTTCTGCTACATCTCAAGGTACTTAGAATACCTCTATAATTTTTACCGTCATCCCGTTGTCAGTCTGGATTGGTGTTTTGCTATTTGCAATAAGGGCTCAAGCCAACAGAGCCCAAGCTGAGGGAATGCTTGCTGCAAGGGGTTAAGATAACATAAAGAAAACCAGTCTGTTGGGGCCCTGAACCTCTGGGGCCGAAGCCAAGGTTCACATCGTGGGAGGTGAGGGCTGAGTGATCTGAAAACCATTTGTGAAGCACTTCAGGTTCATTAGGAGGCAAGGCAAAGCTCCTGGGAAGGGCAAAGCAGACTAAATTCAGTGACTCTATCTAAAGCAGAGAAATGTAAGAGATCCTAGTGAATTTCTGGTTTTCTCCTCTCCCATGGCTATGCCTGAACAGACTGGCTAATTGTCTGCAAAAGCACATCAGTTTTGCTGCTGGGAACAAGACTCCAGTACAAACATTGCAACACTGGCTCTACTGTCCAAGGACATTAACATAAAAGCCAACAGACATGGACAGCAGCAATCCAAGCTTCTGGTTGATATTGTCGACCATAATCTATGACTCCTTAACCCTGGTTTTGTCTCTTCAGGGTGGCATTTATGTCTTCAAGCTGTTTGATTACTACTCAGCCAGTGGCATGTGTCTTCTCTTTCTTGTCTTCTTTGAGACCATCTCAATTTCTTGGTGTTACGGTAAGCACAAAACACCTTGTTCCTTTGTTTCCTCCATGGGCATGGTGAGTTGTTTCAGAAGTCTCCCACAGTGAAGCCAATGACATTTTGCAACTGAAAGTAGCTTAGACTGATAACCCCAGAATATCAGGAGCAGAAGGCTGTCATTTACTTCTCCAGGCCATCACAAAGACCTCTGCACGAACTTCCAGATGCCTGGGGTACTTCACTCTGAGTCTTCAAGAGGACAACAGGAACATGGAAGCTGTTAGCAGGAATTTGCTTTTTTGCCCCAGTACCCCACCCCCTCCAGAAGACGCTTTTCATGCCGTGGCATTGTCACCTTGCTGTGGTTGGCCTGTGCTGTGTCCTGAGAAGATGTGTTGACCGTGGTGCTGAGATGGGAAGTTTTTTCAATGGTCATTTCTTCTTGTAGGTGTGAACAGGTTTTACAGGAACATCGAAGAAATGATTGGCTACAAGCCTTGCATCTGGTGGAAGATCTGCTGGGCCTTCTTCACACCTCTTGTCTGCCTGGTAAGACCTTGGACATCCTGTCTGTAGGTGTGGGTCAAGAAGAGCCTCTTAGTTTGGATGGACTGTAGGGGAAATGCTATAGTCTCAACCAGTATAGGCTGGGTGCAAGGTGGTCCCAGGCAGACTTGAGATGGGCAAAGTGATGCAGGAGCCTCTTTCACTTTGCCTGCTAGAAATCACCTGTAAGAAAAGTTCTAGGTGATTGCTTTAATCTAAATGAGGCCATCAGTTCTTCATGCTTCTTTCTGAGACACCAGAAGACGAGCAAAATAATTTACTGTTTTAAAAAGCTTCTATTGGTTCTAGTGAAGGCTCTCAGCTACTCCAGCTCCATCCTCAGCGCCTGACAGGCTTGTCAGAGCAAAAGCTACCAGCAAATGCAGGATAACTGATTGCAGAGCAATTTGGCCTTTGCTGGTTCCTGCCCTTCCAGCAGAAGTAGTGCAGGAAACGGGGACAGGAAGATGAAGACTCCTCAGGCCAGCTGTGAGGATGCTGTTAACTTGCTTAGGAGCTGGTGTGCGGGCGCTGCTTGTATGAGTAGTCTAGTGAAGAAGGAAATCATGGGTATTCCAGTTCCAGCTTTTTACACAGGATAAGGAGAATTTATATCAGAATACTAGTTGCTGGGCTGAAATAATCTAGACTAGTTTAAAGAGCTGTTGGGTTGCTCTAAGACTGTTGAGAGCTAAGAGGATAATGAAGGAAAGAATGGGTGGACCGTGATTTTGCAAACCTTCACCTGCAATGGCTGATGCGCTTTTCCCAGGGTGTGTTCTTCTTCAGTGTGGTGGAAATGGCTCCTCTGACGTTGGGGAAATACATCTATCCTGCATGGGGCCAAGGCATTGGTTGGCTTATGGCCCTGTCCTCCATGGTACTGATTCCAGGATACATGCTGTACTGCTTCTTCACCTCAACGGGGACTCTCCGGCAGGTATGAACAGCCTCACCACCCCTGCTCTCTGCTTAGGGTAAGCCCCTCACTGAGCTAAGCCTGAGAAGAACTGAGGAGACTGCTCTGACCGAGCTGTCCAGAGTACATGGGGTTGGTGCTGCAGGAGCTCTGTGCACCCTCTCCCCCAGGGAGGGCTCCCACTAGTCCCAGTGCACTGAAAGGCACTGAAAGCAGTTTGCCATGTGCTTTGCAAAGTGCACTCAGTGACTGAGGGGTTAAGAAGTAAGGAAGGCTTTTATGCAGGACCCACAATACTCACAACACTGGTCTTGTTTTAAAACGTTTTCTTTAGTGATTTGAGCAGGGTTTTATGTAGCAGTGAATCATGAGTCTGTATGTCATACCTAGTACTTACTGTTAAGATTTTATTTACAGTGTTGACATTCAGTCTTGAGAGCACTGTGCACAAAGTCCCTGGCTCGGTGCTGTCCACTGCAAACTACAGATGTAAGAAGTCACTCCAGGGGTGCTGATTGATGGCTTTCCCAGCCCAGCTGCAATAGCAACCAGACATCATCTAAATCCCATGAGCTTACTTCATGGATGCTGTATTTTGAACAATGTTTAACTTAGAAATCTTTTGGCTGGAATTACTGGGCTTAGGTCAGCTTCAGGCTTTCTACCTTCGAGGTCAAGTTGTAGGTGGATTTGAGTTTTCTTCCTCCCAGCCTTCCATTTGGATGTGCTCTGATGTGGGAACTGAGTGAGTTTGGAGTTTCAGATCTGCTTTGAGTTCTGGTCTCTCATCTGAAGTTGGGTTTAGATACTTGTCATTGGTGTTGAGATCCGCATAGGCATTCCTGCAGGACTCAAGCCAGGGTGTTATGTCAAGCCACTTTGGTGATTTTGGGTTGAAGGCCAGTAACAATTCCAATAGTAGGTAATTTCTCAGACATTTAGAAGATTCCTTATTCCCTCACAGTATGAGCTGGAAAAGAGGGGAAGGGAAGCCTGAAAATACAGATATGGGTTCAACCTTTTGCCTAGTCTCAATCCGGGTTTACTAGAGATGGAGAAAGCACATCCCAGCATCTGGGGCAGATCAAGCTGGCCTTCAACCTCTCAGGAGTAGCTCAATTTTTTCTAACAAAGGGCTTGTGCTAATTATATACATAGTAATCATGGCAACTCCAGCACTTCCAAAGTGCTGGGGACCCCAGTGCTGCCCCAGGGCACGGGGAGCAGCTCATGAGCATGTTTGCACCCACTCCCTCAGCATCTTGTGCAAACCAGCAGTACCAGTAAGCAGCGTGAGTGGCTGATGTGTACCCTCCCTGTCTGGCTCTTTCTCTAACATTGCCCACACACATCACAAGACCCAGACCCCTTCTGAGTTGTTAATAGACCCAGGAGTGAGCAGCAGATGGCAGCAGGAAGAAAGTAGGCTAATCTGTGTGTGTGTGTGTGTGTGTGTGTGTGTGTGTGTGTGTGTGTTGGTATCAGAGAGACAGAGAGAATTTTTGGCCTCTTATATACACAGATCCTGGATTAATTTGTAATAGAGCTGGAGCTGGAGGGAAATTAGATGCCAATCCTGAATAAAGTGGTTTTGACAGACAGGAAAGATTACAAGTCATTTCGATGCTACTGAGCATGAATGTGAGAGGAGGAAAAAAAAAGACCATGAATGGTAGAAGCAACTCAGTGAACATTTCAGGGACTGCACCCAGCAACAGCTACTTCAGTGGTATTGGAGAGTGGGAGCTTGTTTTTCTTTGCTGGAAAGAAGTTCTACCTGTCATAGTGATGTCTCTTCAGGTCAGGCCAAATCCTCCCCTGCTTCTCTTCTGTAGCACACAGCATCAGTCCCTCCCTGACTGGCAAAAGTGACTCATTCTTCTTCAGCACTCCTGATGCTCAGTTGCCTCCAGCAATTACTTGCCCCTCCATATTTTCCTGGGTTCTTACTTCACTTTACTTGACTCTGCAATTTTCATTTGATCAGCTCAGGGTGACAGGAGTTGCTGCTGTGCAAAGGTTTTGAGCAGGTGGATGGTCTGATATACATCAAAGGCACAGACCATAACCTTGTTAGCTTGCTGTAGTTACTTAGCAATGCTTTGCAATCAACCTTAGTCAGAAAATGGGTCTGCTCTGAAGCTTGTGAGGATGCAGCTCTCTCTTGTTCCTCCTTGCAGCTGGTCTTGCCTGGTAACAGTTTGCCAGTGTTACCAGGATGTGTCAGATAAAAGGAGGAGCTGCTGTGCTGTATGTGGCACCAACGTGAAGGTGACTTGCAGAGGTTTTCAGAGGATTGCTGAATGGTGCTGGAGGAGCCACTCCTGCTGCACACATCATCCCCTTGCCATGTAACTAGGGTCACCTCTGAGACTTTGGGTGAGGGATCCCAACCCGCAGCTGCTGCCATGCCCTGGCTGTCCCACCGCCGCTGCCCCCAACCCCTGACTGACTCATTCTCTCCCTTCATTCCTGGGCAGCGTTTGCAGCAGATGACACAGCCCAAAACAGAGGTGCACTCCCAGAACAACGGCCTCCAGCCAAAGATGTCCTTGAATGGGAGGATCTCGGATGCCACCGTCTAGGAGGAAAGCCTGAACCTCCTTGCCCTGCCCTGTAGCTGCTCACTCCACACCGTTCCTCGAGCTCCTCCAGCACAGCTTGATGTCCCTGGCTCTGCGGTGGCTTTCGCTTGTCAAAGAGAGGACTTGTTGCAGGAACCTGCTCGTGTCTCTTCCTTGTGGCCCGACTTACCAAGGCCCTGAACAAGCTGACACCAGGGCGTTGTGCGGTAACCATCTTCATCCTGCAGGATCCTGGTCCAAGCTCTCAGGGAGGAGCAGCTGGTGCCCATGTCTTCCTCCTCCCAAGGAGAGGTGATGTCTCTAGAGAGCTTAGACTGATTACTGTCCACTTCTTTGCTTTTCTTGCCTTTCCATGTGAAACTCTGCAGATCATCCTCCAGCACACAGCTGTGCTTTCACACTAGAGATCTTGCTGACACCAGGTTCAAATCCCAGCTGGCTGTGGATTGATGGAGCATTAACCAACACTAACAAATAACTGGAGGGGGTGTGCAGGACAAAGGATCCTAGTGCAGAACCAGGGATTCTAGTGAAGAGTCCAGCATGCTGGTAGCTGTAGGACACCACCCTAAAACTGGAGAAGGGCTTAAGGACAATGTGTGCTGCTCACAGGTACCATGTTTCAGCCCTGCACAATCTCCAGCTGTGTTTCCTGCATCTGTTGGGGCTGGCCCCATGAGCCAAAGCCCTGCAGAGCAGGGAACCTTTCTCTTCTGGAGCATCCTGCCCTCTGCAGCTGTGTGCGGTAGCTACTCCCTGACCCTAAAATGCAGTTAAAGTGTAAGTGGAGGGTGCTTTGCTGGAGTCTGTCCGAGTCTCCTACACTGACCACTCCCTGCTACAACCAGCTTTGTGCAGAGGCAAGAGGTCAGCCATGTGAGAGAGAGATTTTCCAGCACTATGTAAATCTCCCCCCAAGCTTGAACAGGGTAGTTCCTGCCAAACACCCTCCCTGGCTGCATCCCTGGGTGGGAAATAAGATGCAGCATAGTGCCCATGGATGGTTTAGTTTATACCTTTTCTGGGAAGTGGCAACACTGAAGTTCCAGGTGGTGGAAGGCAGGATCTCCTGAGGTAGTTGGTAGGATGTAGCCCCCAAGCTTAAACCCACCCCTGTGAACCAGTGCTGACGTCCCTTGGGAAGTACCTGTACAGCCAACTGCTGGCACTGGCACATCCCAGCCCCCAACACACACACCACAGGAGACCATGAGCTGTTGTAGATGATGTCGGAGGAGGGTAACACCTCAGAGAAGGCTGGGAAGTGTTTCAGAGCAGTCCCACAGCAGCCACATATTTCTTGGTTATAAAGCCTTGTGAAAGGAGGTGTCTCATCATAACACCATGTGTAGATGTGACAGTGATGTTCCCATTTGTGCCAGCTGCCCAATGACCCCATGCAGGGATATCTGTGTACTCAGAGCATTTGATGGGCACGTGCCACACATGTGCACACATTATGTGACTGCAGATTAGTCTCTCCTCACCCATGGCACAACACTGGCACTGCCAGCTTCAGCTCAGAATCAACAAACTCAAATGAGCATCCAAGAAAAGGTAAGTCCCAGCCACACTTCCTGCTGTAGGGGGTCTGGTCTCAGAAGTGACACATTGCACTCCAGCTGAGTGATGAGCCTTTGCACAATTGTCCTGCACTCCAACAGTAGCTGCAAAATGCTGTAGGTTGGCCCTGTGCTACCTGTCCCTGGGACCCCCACCAGTGCATGGGACCAACCTTCTCTTCTGCCAGTTCCCAGCCTGAGGATCAGTAACAGAAAGCGGAAAGAAGTTTTCTCATTAAAGCTGAAGTAAGTAATTTTTTGGGGGTAGTTCCCCTGCCAACTCACCAATGCATCTCAATTAACGTTGTTTCAGATGTGTAACCGATTTTTATTTGTACATGTGGCTCTTAGCAGTCCTGGCTGCCAGGCCTTGAGTGTGTGTTTTGCAATTTCCAACACCCTGGGCTGAGATCACGCCCTGTGTCATGTGTAATTGTTAGGGTGGTTACATCAAAAAAAATCACTGCTGTGAAATAGACACTAGGAAACACTGAATTCACAGGCCTGATCTTGCAAAGCTGAAAGCCAAACACTGAAAGCTGCAATCATACTCATCACAATTAATCTCAGCCTGTCAGACATGTCATCTTTCCTTGTCCCTTAATTGTCTGCGCTAGTACAGCTGAAAATTTCTGTTCCGATTTCACCTGTTTTTATGAACCGGGGCAATAAAGGAAACCACTCTTTTTAAACATGTATGTCCTTAGAGAGGGACATCTGTGTTGAAAATAAATGTTAAACCTCTGAACTTTGCAGTAACAACCTTTACTAGACACCTGCTTTTGTCTCTGCATCTGGGTCACATAACCTCCCTCCCCTTAAATGCAGACTGAGGGTTGCCCAGGCAGGTTATGGACAAGGGAGTCAATTCTTGAGTGAGGCCTTGAAACCATCAAAGACCTTGTTTTTTTTCCAGCATCATTGGGGCAGGTCAGGTCTGAGGCAGAACAAGTCAGTGTCAGTGGTAATTTTTTAAGTCCTGGCCAAAGAGCTTGATTGCTGACAGAACGGTTCAAAAGTTGTTCCTCCAGGGGAGTGGAGAAGGTAGGATCCAGAAAACAAAGTCCTTTCCCTGGTGGCAGGGAAATCTCTAACTCTCCTATTCCTATTTGCTAGGATTTTTAGCATCTCTCTGACTTGTGGCCTTGCCTGTGTCACATCATTACAGGTGTAGCAGCAGGAGCTGCTCACAATAACAATATTTGATGAGATTTAACCATTTGTTCAGTTTCATGTCTGGGACCTTCTCCTTCGCTCTCCCTCCTACCCTTCTCCTATTTGTTGTCTTGCCTCACTTCTTCCCCACTATCAACCATCCAGTGGAAATTGTCTGCATCAGCTTGCTTCTTCCTGCTTTTTTAGTTCTACTACTGTCAAATTACAGCTCTCCCCCCTTTCTCTTCTCCTGTCTATTCTTTCCTCATTTCTATCTCTTTCTATTATCACCAGCCTCTCTCCCCTGTTTCTCTCATGTGCTCTCCTTCCAGCCTTATTACTTATTCCTGCATACCTGTGGCTCAGCTGCTCACAGTGTGCATGCTCAACCCTTCAGCCCATTGAAAGCTGGAGCTCAGGACCCTATGGAGGAGTTACCTTTTTGCAGGATCCAGACCCTAAGAACCAATTTCCATCCCAAAATCAAGATTGTAACAAAGTTGTAGTGATGTTTGCACCAGAAAGTGCCGTGCTAAGAACTGCTATCTCTTGGTATTACTAGAAAGACATTTTGACCCACATTCCACCAGTGTCCACAGAGCTGTGCCTGTTCTAAAAAGTTTTGTGGCCTTTCCTGGTTTTGTACTATTTTATTTCCACTATGAATGTTTGGATCTGTGAAGTCTGGCATGCATAACCTTGCAGGTAGGAATTTGCCCTTAGTCAAGCTGTGTCTGATTGACTGATCCCTTTCTACAGCACTTCAAACTCATCCCATCCTTAGCACTAGAAGAGCACTCCCACCTCCATCACACAGAGGTTTCCCATCTAGTGAGAAGTCAGGGATGGTGATGGCCCCCCTTGAGCTCATCCCACACAACTGAAATGCCCCTATTGACAGGTCCAGCAAAGCAGCCATATCTGCATGTTTACTTTTTGATATCAGGCTTTGGATGAAAGGCTGAAAGGCACCTGCTGTGCTCACCGCCAGTGACTCCTCTGTAAGAACGGCTTTTGTGCTCTTCCAACAGTGCTTCACTGCTGCTGACCAGCCCTCTGCTCCTCATTCCTTTTGACCCTCCCAGAAGAGAGGATACATGCATACCTGGGGGATGGGATGCTCCCCTCTCGCCAGTGTTGTGGTTCAGAAGGGGATTTTTCTCCCTGTGCTCACCTACAGCACTCCTGCCTCTTCTCTGCTCCCTCACCTCCCCAGCACCTGCCAGCTTTTCCCTCCCACCACAGGCAGCTGCTTGAAATAATCCTCTGTGAAACCTCTTAATTCTAAGGAGCTATTTAGGGAGCTGTGCTCAAATCCCTCTGAAATCCTCTTTTTCCTGAGGGCTGCAAAATATAAAATAAATGCCACTTCCCGTACCCTCTGCTGCAGCAGGGGCTGAGGTTGGACACAGAGAAGGCAGGATTGTTTCATTGCTGCTCTGGTGCTGCTTCCCCTGGAGACCTGGGTGTGATTTTCTCCCCTGGGAGAGAGGATCTCTTCCTGCTGCTATTCTCCCAGATGTGCTCCAAGAGCTAGCAGCTGGAAGCTGATTGTAAAACATGTTTGCAATGTCTGTGACATGATACAGATACCGTGTGGCACTAAAAGACTTTGGCCAGCCAACCACCGGGTAAGCTGTAGTCTCTGTTACAGCTCCACTAAATGCTGTGTTGGGTGCAGTTGTGCTGTGCATCAGGGGGTGCCCTTAAAGCAGGCGTCATTCTGGGTGAGCAGCTTGTCCTTATCCCTTGCCTGTCCCAGGAGGATTATCTCAGTATTGGAGGATCCTGGTTGTGTTTGGTCATGGCCAAGTGGGGAGGGGGTCTGCACCACCAAGGGGCACGTCCACTGTGGTTTTGCTTGTGTTAGGGGCTCCCAGCTTGCACCAAGCACTGCCTGCTTTCCTCAGGACCCGAGTGCATGAAACATGGTGCTCAGCACTAGATGTCAATACTGCTACTGGAGGCCACATGGTGTGCCTGTGCAACTTGGACTTCCTCTCCTGATGTCTGATCCTGCCTCTGTACAACTCCTGATATTGGTCAGAGTCCACTTAAGCAGCTCAAGGTAGGAAGAAATAGCCTGGAAATTCTGAAAGGTCCTGATGACACCTGGGACCTTTCAAAAATGGGTACAGGGGCCGTTCTGTTAATTTCACCCCTCAAAACCATTGTAAAGGCAAGAGAAGAGATGTCAAAGGAGGGTTGAAAGATGGGGGCTACCATGAAGCCTGGCTACCAACTCCCTCTACACCATCCTGGCCAATGCAGGGTCCTTGGCTGGTACCTGTCACGTCTTCCTCCCTTCTCTGCTTTGCATCCTCTCGCTTACCGGTCTTTCTTCCCCTCTTTGGTGAGAGGCTTGCCTGCCAATGCCAGCTTTTCTCTCTTCCTCAGCCCCGCTTGGCACCTGTCAGCCCCGACTTGCTGGATAGATGTGGGGCCAGGGGGTTGCTGGGGCAGGCTCTGCACAGAGGCTGGAGGGCTGACCCTTCCCTGCTCTCCCAGTCACCCCTGTGCAGCTCCAGGCCTCCTTCCTTCAGCAGAGCTTCTCACTGTCTCCGCTAGCAGCACTACTGCCTGATGTGGGAATTCAGTGCTGCTTCATGGACATCTAACAGGGCTGTCAGAGATTTTCCCCTCCCCTACTGATAACCCTTCACAAACTCACAGGAGGTGAGTAACAAGGTAACGAGGGCACTGTGAAAGCAAAACCCACAACATTGCACACGCCAAATGTTTTAAGGTCTTTCATCCACTTTCTGCATATTTAATAGTACGTTAAAGTGGTGTTTGTTGTCAGAGGTCCAGGCAGGCTCAGAGCTGCATGGCAGCAATGACGTTACCACCCTGGCCCTTGGGGTTTGCTCTCCCCATCCCCCAGGGCTGGTGTCCCTTCCTCCAGCACATCAGGTACCCTATCCAGTGTGTGTCCCTATGTGTCCCTTCCTGTGCCCCACTGGTGCATGTCAGGAGGGCTGCCTGTGGGACTGTGTGGTGTTTCCCCTGGCTTTGGTGCTTACCCTGACACATCCCCGGGGGCTGGGACCTATGTGCCACTGTTAACCAGTGGATAAAAGGTTTTGAGCCACAGCAAAATACCCATGGGGAAGACCGAGGAGATGGTCCTGGACAGACCTCAGGAAGTGGCAGGGTATGGTGTGGCATCCCAGTGTCCCCATTGCAGCTAGGGCCACATTGCCAAGGGAGTGCGGGGCTCCTGCCAAGCATGTGTCCATCCCTGTGATGCTGTCAGCTGGGAAGTGTCTGTGTCTGGAGATGCTCAGGAGAGGTAAGCGCTCCCTGTGCCGATACCTGACAGCCATGACACTGATGGAGATGCCTCCTGACAGCCTGGCATGATGCCGCTGTGCTGCAAAGAAAGCAGCACCAGCATTCACCGGCATGCCAGGGACCAGCCACAGGCCCTCATGGGGTTCCACATGTCCCCACCACAGCTCCTGGGGACAAGCAGCACTCACCCCCACAGCTGCAGCCCTGTGAGGAGTGGTCATGGAGGAGGGATTTATCCTGGCCATACTCCTGGCACTGCAGCAACTTTCTCCATGGGACCCTGGGGAGTCAATGTTTCTGCTTCCTGATGAGAAAACCCAACTCAGTCAGGAAGGGACCTGTCTGAGTCACTGGTGTAATGATATGGGGAGTGGGCTGGTCTCAGTGTCCCATAGCCAGAGCACAGGGGCAGTTAGACTGCTGTGGGGGCATTCCAGCCCCATCACTGCATCTCCCACAAGCCTGGGGGCCACGGACAGAGCAGGGCATGGTGGCACAGCTGGATGTTTTTCTCCCTTTGAAGGCTGCAGGACTCAGAGAAGAGACTTGGCCAGTTTGCATTGCATTGTGCTGTTTGGGAAAAGATAAATATCCCTGCAGTGACCCCATTAAGAAAAGCACCTGCTAGTTTTGTGCTAACGCTTCTGACCCAGATTCAGACAAAACCTGCCCTGTATCTGGCCAGATATGACGTTCTACAACATAAAGTCATCCCCTGCCATCAGCCCAAAGAGCACTGCCTGCTGTCTGCTCCATGGCTGCAGATCCCCTTACACAGACTCCGAGGTACATCAGCCCCTGGGCTGGCCCCGGGGGACAAGGAGCAGGGCACGGTGGTGCCTGTGCCCCGTGTCTCAGGGCGCAGGCAGTGCTGGCTCCCGGCGCTGCCCTCTGCTCATCCCCAGGGAGCCCACGTGCCTTTCAGCCACACCTCGCTCTCCTCTGTGTGGCTAAACCCAGCCGCCTGCCACCCTCTTGCCTGTGCATCCCCCTCCAGCACATGCCAGAGCTGACTGACATGCCTTTAAAAATAACTCCTATGTGGAGGAGGACAAGGGACGGAGAGGGATGACTGCCCTTGGCTGGAGGGGGGCAACATCCCCCTCTGCCTCTCCCTGCCCTCCTGACAGTGCCACCACATCCTGGCCAAGCAGCCGCTCCGGGTCGCTGCCTGCCCAGCCCGTGGCACAAATGCTTTGATGTGTTTTTGAAGCGCATTTGGTCCTGCAGGAGGGATAGAAAGAGAGCCGGCATCTCTGTCCCCTCCCTGCATTTACTGCGAATGAAGGGATTAGGAATTATAATCCAAGATTCTTATTTTAAAGCGGCTTTTTCAGCTCTGTGAGGGGAACTTCGGCGTGATGCTCCTAGGGGAGGTGGTGACAGAGCAGCTGTCACAGCCTCACTCACCGCGGGTGCTTGGGCAGTGGCAGCCGAGGCTCAGTGGTGCTCTCTGGGCTCCAGGAGTGGCTGCATGGAGCGAAATTCCTGCAGGGAGCGGGTGTGTGTGTTCAGGGGACTCCGCAAGCCCAGGGTACAGGGGATATCCCATGACTGGGCACTGCAGAGTGCACTGGGCAGGTGCCACCGACAGGCTACACGGACAGTTTTTCAGGGGTGTCCAGATGTTTTGAGCTTCGAAAAGGGAGAGCGGGCTCTTTCTTTGGGGGTGGAGGGCAAGTCTGTACTAGCCAGCAGTGTTTAAATGGGAGCTTTCTGGGTGGGCAGCACACTCACGGTGCAGGATGTGTGGCAGCCCATTCCCCCTGACAGCATCCCAGCTATACTGCCTCATGGCAAGCCACATGCACCCAGCCCCGTGGGGGCTGCCCCCATTGCTGTCAGCACCATGGACCCCAGAATGACCCTCCAGCTGTTGGAACTCCTCTGCAGGGCAGAGCCTTGGAATCTGAGTGAGACCAGCTGCTGCCAGTCCCTCGTGGCAGCACCTTCTCCTGGGATGCTGAGTGCCAAATTGCACCAGCCCAAAGCGTCCTGCAGCCCTGGGGCTGTCCCACACCGCTGGCAGTGTCTGCCCCAGAGAGGCACTGTGATCTTTCCTCTTTTGCAATTCTTTTTCCTCATGCGCCTTCCCACTGCATTCATGGCAGACCTGTGAAAAATGTTAGCAAATTACTGGTTTTTTCACTGGCATCTCTGCTGCCTTTCCCTCTGCTAATTATTATAGCAGTGCCTCTTCTAGGGCAAGTTGACAGATGGCCAGGGTTTTATCTTCAAAACAAGCTATTTAATAAGGGCTCCTGCTTTCCCCTTGCACATTTCTGCATGTCCTGATCTGCTGGATGGGTTGTCCTTTTCTCTGGGAATGCCAGAAGTTGTAAGCTGAGACTGAAGGCTAAGGTCAGATCCCAGGAGAGGGTTTTTTTCCCTTTCCTTTCAGAAAGGCAGGATAATTCAGTCCAGGTTCATGCAGCCTTACTGAGCAATGCTCTCCCTACCTTTAAAGAGACCTCATGGGGAACCAGTCTCCACAAAGAGGTGAGAAGGGCTGTGCCAAATGCTGTGTCCTATGGGGCAGATCCTAAGCACACAGAAAACCGATGTAAGTGCTGAAACCCTGCTCACACGAGGTGAAACCCATCTCACAGGGACTGCCCTGTGCTCTGGCTTATGCTGTCATCATTGCCATGGCTTTGCTGTGGCCCACTGGGTGCCAGAAAAGGTAATTCCTTCTGTAGACGGAGGGTCATAGGTTGTGACTAGGAACACAGGGATAGATGATGGTGTCTTGGATGCACCACAGAGCCATTGAGGAGCCCTGCAAAGCCGTCACCTTTCAGCACATGTCACTCTGGACTGCCCCAGCTCTGTCCTGGCCAGCTGTGCAAACAGCACATGGTGGCAATTTGAGGACATGGGTGGCCTTAGTGCCCCGTGGGTGGACACCAGTTTGCAGCAGGGTGTGGGAGGAGACTCGCCCCATTGCCTCTGATTTAGTATTAGGAAATTCATGAAAGTAGCGAAGAGGGGCCACTAGCTCAGTGAAATCCTGCATGTGCAGTTGAGCAAGCAGAGCAGAGGAGCAATTTTTCCTGTTGCTGGCACTGTGTGGATCCTATTCAATCAGCTAGTCAGCATGAGGCCTCTGAACATTTGACATGTGTCCTGGCTTTGGCTGGAATAGAGTTAATTGTCTTCCTAGTAGCTGGGACAGCACTGTGTTTTGGATTTAGGAGGAGAACAATGTTGATAACATGCTGATGTTTCAGTTGTTGCTAAGTAGGGCTCCCCCTAAATCAAGGGCTTTTCAGTGTCCCATGTTCTGCCAGTGAGGAGAGGCACAAGAGGCTGGCAGGAAGCGTGGCCAGGCCAGCTGACCCAAACTGGCCAAAGGGATATTCCATACTATGGAATGTTGAGCTCAATATATAAACTAGGGGGAGTTGGTTGGGAGCTGCTGATCACTGCTGGGGAATGGGCTGGGCATTAGTCAGTGAGTGGTGAGCCATTGCATTGTGCATTATTTGTCAGTCTTGAGGTTTATTCCTCTCTCTCATTTTCCTCTTATTTTTACTTTATTTCAATTATTAAACTGTTCTTATATCAGCCCACAAGTTTTACCTTTTTCTGATTTCATCCCCATTCCACTGGGGCAGGGCAGGGGAAGAGAACGAGCAGCTGTGAGGTACTTAGTTGCTGGCTGGCATTAATCCACAAGATAAAGAGCTGAAATGTACTGAAAAGCTGACTCTTCCATAATGGGAGAGAATAGGAAGGTGTACATGGAATATCAGGATGGGAATATATCATGTGAAATGTTTTAACTGCTAGTCTTGGTCCCACAGTTGTGTGGAAAAAGATCTTTCCCTCTCCCCTTCCATTCCTTGTGTTGCTTGTTGTTTTGTTTTGGGTTTTTTTTAATGAACTCTGTATTGTTTGGGACACCCAACGGTTCATGAGGAGGAAGGATTAGGAAAACAGGACTATTGTTTTCAGAAAAGTACTGATGACTCTGCCATGCTGCCAGACCCCAGGGCTATATAAAGTAAGGTCTTGCCTTACATGCGTGAAAACATTCCCAGCCTGTGGACTGTGTGTCTTAAGACAGAAAACACAGCTCCTCAGCCAGGTTTTAACCTCAGTTGCACTCATTAGCTGCAGGAAAGTGTGCTGGTTAAACCCCACAGCACTGCTAACCACACATCATCATCCTTGAGGCACCTGCTGATTTTCAGCCACCTTTCCTAGGTCAGGCCAGGTGTATGTTCATGACTTTAGGTTGTTGGATTCAGGACCTGGGCAATGACTTTACAGAGGGGCACCTCTTCCCCAGCAGCTGGTGATGACAAGAAACCTGAGTCTGTGGGGAATGGTGAAGCCTGACTTTGTAATGAGCTGTGCCCAAGGCACCCCAGAGGCACCAGCACAGTCTTTCCAGAGTAGTACCCCAGATGAGGTGGAAGGGGACCCATTTCAACCTGCACACAACAGGGAGACTGCAGGCACATGGCAGCTTGGGGTTATGGTGAACTTCCACTGCTCCGAGAGGACTCCACTCTTTGCATTGGCTTTGGGATGGGTATCTGACCCAAGGGGCAGCACCTTCAAAGCAGGAGGCAGCAGGCTGTGAAGTGCTGACTTCAGTGGCAAGTCTGCATTTCACTTGACAGGGGGTGGGTAGAACCCACTTAGAGCAAAGCACTTGAGGGATGTGCTTAATTTTAAGTCCACCTGAAAAGTTTCAGAGAAAAATTGCATCTCAGAATTCTCTGTGGAAAAGAGGGATGTATTTTGATCAACTCAAACGACGCTATGTATAAGTTATTGCCCATAATGAATGCTGTACAGATATAGCAGGGTACAGATGCAACGTGACAGTGGTGGTATATCCTCTTTGGGTTGTAATCCTTTGTACCAGCACTCCCTGTATGTACCTACAAAGAATACATCCCAAAGAGACTTGCCATCCTCTGACTAGTAATAGGATCTGCACATTGGAGCAAGTTAGGAGTATTTCACATATAGACAATCTGGTTTTATTGCTTTCATCTTTACAGCCAGGTGTGTGATCTAAACATCAGGCAGAAACTTCAATAATCTCCTGTTTCAAAACATCTTAGAAAATGACTGTTTGGGATGGGCTGATTTATAATATATCCGTGGCACACAAAAACATAATGGAAGCCTCTGAATCCCTGGGAAATTTCCTGTCTGTGTCTTAGAGGGATTTCTGTCATCCCAAGTGTTTCATGGTGGGCCTGTGGATCTACGGGATTCTTTGAAGCCAGCAAAGAATTTGCAACCTATAGACAAGGCTTTTTCTAGCAGGTGCAATCTGAATCCAGATCTGAATCTATTCAACTCGGCTGCAAAGCTGTAGCTTGCCTTCCCCCACCCATTGCAGAGGAGAGCTTGCTTCGGGTGTATGTGTTTGATTCTCTCTCAAAGTCAGTTTCATTAACCTTGAGGTTATGCTTTGTGTAAATATGCACGTAAATCTGATTTGCATGGGAAATATCATTTTCCTTATGTGTCTCCCATCCAAATTTTAACCAAGCCTGAGCCGACGTAGCTTGTGAGATGTGTGCTGCAATGGTAACTGCAGCCAGCACAGCTGTCCTGCTCAGGCAGCACATGGCTGCATATGCCCAATATTTTAGTAGAGCACGCTCTGCTCCGTGGATAGCAGAGGTGCCTACACATTATCTGCTGTATAGCCCTACATGTTGGCAGACGGTGTGTGCATTAACACACAGTATGTGATGTCTCTGGGTGCACGGGTTTCTATGTGGCCAGCTGGCATCCAACACATGCACTGGCACATGTGAAGCTGCTCTCCTGCCGCAGCAGCGTGAGCCTTGCAAGGGAGCGTGAGCCTCCCTCCCCAGAGGTGCAAACTGCACAGCCGTGAGCATTCAGCAAGATGGGAAGGAAGGAGCTGCAGCACAGAAGGACTCTGCCTTCTCCCACCACTGTTTTCCTCTCTGCCTCACTGCAGGGGTGAATTTCACATTAAGTTGCTGCTGTCTCTTGAACAAGTTTATTTCTTCCTGGCTTCCTCTGGATCTGATCCTCAGAGTCTGAGCACTGAGCTAGCTCCTGCTGCTTTTGGTGAGAAGCCAGCAGTAGCCCCAGCAGGCTGTCCCCTGAGGCCCGCAGGAAGCCGGGATGCTCAGCACTCCGTGGGAGCACACCCTGGGTGCGTGTGGCTGTGCGCCAGCGCACGCCGCTGGAGCCCCGGCACACCGGAGCGGGGCTGAGGCAAAGAAGACATGGGCGCACAAGTGACATATCTCAATATAATTTCTAAAACTCTATTAATTGAACAGATAAAATACCTCTGATCTATTTTTGTTATTTTGTTACAAAATATTAGCAGTTTGGACTCTTTGCTAGGTGTGACCACACCACTTTTCCCAAAGGAAGCTGCTCTTGGTGATATTTACAGCAGGAAACAGGTACAGACAGACAGGTGCTTTCAAAAGCCTACGCACAGGTAACACTTCTGTTGTTAGATTTTAAAAAGACACATTCAGATGGGGTGGTGACTAGTGTTGAAGAGCTGGGTGACTTCAAAGCTGCTGTCCCAGGCATGGCTGCAAAAGAGAGGGCAGAACAAGGACAGCTCTAGCTCACGAAACACTGCCGGCAGTCCCTGGAGCCTACACTAGCACAGTGAGGCAGCTGGTGGAGTGGGAGATGGGGGAGCTTGCTCAGCAACTTGCATTTCAAAGCAGAGACTCCGCCAAGCAGCAGCATCCTTGATTTAGGGCTCAGATTTGTTTTGGAAACCTCACAAACACAGGCAGATAGTTGCAGGTTGGGCCTCCTGAAAAACACGTAACAAAACTCAGACCCTTACAGCTTGGAGGCCCTCAAATACTTCCAAATCTGGTGGTACCTTTTTGTGAAGAAGTATGAGTATTGATGAAATTCTGGTTGAGGACCATACTCACACCTTTCATATACAGGAAGGAGAGAAAATGTGAATAGTGGGATGCTTTGAAAGCTTCGTGAAAGCACTAAGTGTTGCTACCCCAGTGGCCCAGACTGTGGTATAAAAAAGTACCACAGCAGAGAACAAACACTCCATTAAACCTAAATTGTTTGCATTTTTCCATCCTTTTGCTACTGGTGCAAACAGATTAATTTCACTGGGCCTGCACCAGCATGAGGAAGCATCAGGACAGAGCCTGGCGGATTGCGTAATAGAGCTCTGCAAACCTCAGTAAACACCTTGTTCTCTCCTACTGTCCAGCAAAACCACCTTCTAATTTGGCCACTGACTACCCAACACTCACTGCAGAATACTTTTCACTGGGTTTCTCTTTTCTCTCTCTCCCCTCTCCTTTTTTTAATATAGAAGGACATGACTTTGGCAGCAAAAAGACATTCATTTGGGTTGAGCTAATCTCTGCAGCAGCTTCTTGCCTGACTCTTCCATCTGAAAGATTGTGCTAGGTTCATGACCAGAATCACTGCTGTCATCAATAGCTGGTGATTTCTCTCTGGGCTGATCCCTCTGGGGGAGCTGTGTTACACATTTTGTCCTTCATTAGGTTGTCACTGACATGCCCCTTCTAGCCTGCACCCCGTCAGCCTGTGTGCAAGGGTGTCTAGTCACAGCAGTACAGCTACACCGAGGCTGTGTGTCTCGCTGGCGTGTGGGAGGGCTTTGGGAGCAGACAATACAATAGATCAGATGAGGTGTAGATATGTTTTAAAGTGCTTGTCATCCTTCAAGACCAACCTTCAAAGGAAAAAAAATTCCGTATTTTGAAGTGAAGTCCGAAGGGCTCAGCTATACAGTAGAATTTAGATCAACCTGTTCCATGACAACCTGGAATAGAGTAGTTCTGTGTCTCTCCAGCTAAACCCAACAGAAGATGTGGCAGCCAGCAGGCTAGAAGACAGCAAGGGTTATCTGCCTTTGCTTCTCTGTCCAAAGCTCAAGGCCAGGAGTAGCCTTTGCAAGGTCAGGGAAATGGGACCAACTTGCCCTGAGAGAATACTGTGCCTCAGGTACCTCGGCACTTCAGTTAACTCGCTTCCACCCTTCATCCTGCATGAAGAAGGGAGTCTCATGGAAGCTTCCTTATTTCTTCTTTAAATTCTTGTAGCACTCCCAATCAATTATTAAAGCAGCAAACATCTCCTGTAGGAACTTCATAGACATTGTTATAAATATTTTATCTAAAAAAAATTATTTCCTCAAGTACCTTAAGGTTTTTTGCTGTTGTCACTTTGTGTTAAATGTCAAGTAAAATCTAATTTATTTATTTTAACACACACACAGAGCTTCATTGGCTCACTGCACTCTGGGGAGAAAAAAGAAAAGAACAAGTACTGCCATTCGTCTCAGACAGAGAAGTAAGTGCTGGGAAGGGAGGGCAGTGCCAGTGCCTCCTGGATACCACCCCTTTCATTGCAGCAGTGAGTAAAAATTAACCGGCAGCCACACACTACACTGACTGGACAATGGCAGATGCCACACACCTTTCTCAGGAAGCTACGGGCAGCTCAGATTAGGTTCTGGCTGCCGTGAGGTGGCAGGGTGTCACCCTGGAGGGAGTCAGCAGCAGGTTAGCCCAGCTGTGCCTCACAGCTGGCTGGAGGGCGAGGGCCTGAGCCCTGGTTCAGGGTGAGGACCTCTCCCTGTGTCTGGCTTTGCAATGTGGAGCATCCAAACTGTCCTGAGGGGCTGGCTAGAAGAAAGTGTCTCTGGTCTGGAGGAAGACTGGGCTTCTGTTCAAGGTTTTCTTACAATCTTCTCTGTCATCTGCTTCTGCAGCCCTCCCTGAGGCTGTGCTTGTGATCTCCCAGTCAGTACCTTTGCTGTTGTGCATAAAAGCAGCAGCCTGGTGCCCTGCTCCAGACAGGCAAGCAAACCTAGACCTCTGGGCACACATGGGTCCATGGGTAAGGCTCACGCATAAGGGGACCTGGATGTGAGCGGGCTCCTGCCCTGGAGGGCTGGCCAAGCACAGGAGACCCTTCACTTCAGCTCCTGTCTCTTTCCCTAACCCCAGCTGGGCTTATGCCCAGGTCACATATGTGAACTCTCTCAGCTGAGCATTTCAGCACAGCCAGCACCACCACACAGGCATCCAGAGAGCACTGAGGGGAGCCGAGCCAGTCCCTGATGTGCTGTGGCTTCTGTCACTGGTGGTAACTCCAGAGATGAGCATACTGGCACAATCCCTAAGGAAATTGCCCTGTGGCTTATACCCCACAAGGAAAAAAAGAGTTTCCTGCATCTGTCTTCAATGTCCCTATTTCCCTGGTCTTCTGCACATCCCCACCACTGCCAAGAGCTCCTACCATTCCTCACCCAACTATTGCATCATCAGCACCCAGAGCACGCAGTGCTCATGTCTCAGTCTTGCATGAGAAGGAAGAGCATTTCTGTCTTTCCCTCATAAAATAAAATAAAATAAAAATAAAGGCCCTAAAAGGCATTCTGTCCTATTTTAAAATCCTAAAGTTGATCTTCTTAAGCCTCGAAGGGAGATAAAATGAGTGAGTGAGACCAAAGCCTTTAAGCTAATTAATACCTTCCCCTCCCTACTGCTCAAAGATATTTTTTTTTCTAAAAATACATCCATAGCCCATTTTTAATGCCATCTTCCTTCACATCAATGTCCCCAATAAAGCAGAGGAGCTGAGCTGTCATCTGTATCTCAAGATCTGCCCCTCCTCTCACTTTGAAGCTGGGACAGAGAGGGAGAGAGGAGAAGAGGCCTTGGAATCTGGTATCTGGGCAGCTTTCCTATAGGAAGGGCTGATGGATGCAAGAGTATTGCCAGGCAAGAGACACAGATGGGACCTCACATAAGTAGTCTCCAAAAATCCCCTTCCCTCTAACACGGATGGAGGAGCCCAAGTGAAGTTCCAACATCCACCCCAGAAGGTGAACGCAACACTTGGCTTTGCTTTCAGAATATAAAAATGCAGGTGGATAGGAAACACAAAACCAGCTAGAAGGAGGAAAGCAGAGGTGGATCCATTTTAGAGCAGACAATCATGTGTGTGTGTGTTTGTGTGTGTGTGTGTGTGTGTGTGTGTGTGTGTGTGTGTGTGTGTGTGTGTGTTGAGGCGGGAGGGCACCTCTCGGTGCCATCTCTTTGGAAATATACACATCCATTCCAGGAAGATCCTTGGACTGAATCCCTCCTTTCTGCTCTCTCAGAACTGCTTGGTGTTTCCTTTAGTAAGCATGCGCCATACATACGCTACCATACAGGTGTATTTACATGTGATGAGGTCTGCTAGGTTTCAGCAGAGGTCTCTGGTACAATGATCCAACATAACAACAGAAAAGTTTTGGTGTTCAGTGAGGCCATCTTTGCATTGCACTGCAACTCAGGACAGTCTCTCCTCCTCTCAGACTCTCTTTCCCTCATGCACTCCTTCGCTTGGAACCGGCTGCTGCAAGGAGATAATACTTGAAGAGTGATGAGGAGAAAGCATGGCAAGTGGTACAAGTTCTCAGCTCCAGCTTAGCAGGCAGCAGCAGTGGTGGCAGGGAGAACTCCACCCCAAGGAGCGCCCTAAGGTTGGTCCTTGGCACAGGTGAGTCCATTTCTCTCCAAGGCTGGCAAAATTTTAGGATGGGTACAAACCTATGGCCAGGTAAATGCAAGGCAGGAAAGGAAGTCGAGGAGGAAACGGAAGACACAGTGCCTAGAAAGCAGCAGGTCATCAAGCCTCTCAGGAACAGGGCAGCAAAGTGCTACATGGGGACTGCACGAGCACAGAGGCCAGCCAGGCTGGCAGGGTGTGAGGATGTGTGAGCATGTAGGTTGGCATAGATGGAGCATAGATGGCTCCTCACAATTAGCATCATCTTGAGGGGAGACAGGGTAAGAGTTAGGTCAGTTGGCTTTTTTTTTTCTTTTCTTCTTCTTTTACTAAAAAATAAATCACAAACTAGATCTCTGTAGGCAGAAAGGGTCCCTGGGAGGCGGTGGGGAAGGGAAGCGTGGAAGTCTGTGCTGTTTTGGTGCTGGTGGTGTGGCTACACGAGGCTGCGTGAGCCACTGGAGTACCTGCGCCTCTGAAGCAGGGAGCTGGGGGGGCAATACTGGTGGGGGTGATTGTAGGGAGGTGGTGGAGGTGGCAGGGGAGGCTGATGGACCAGCTTCATGGGGGTCCCAGGGAGCCCACTGCCCATACCGTGCCAGGGGGTGGAGGTGCAGGAATCAGAGGTGACATAGCGTGTCAGAGTCTGGTTGAGGGCCGGCTCCATCCGAGCGAGGCACGGCTTGTCCAAGACAATGACTTTGACAATCTGCTGGCACTGTACAAGTGTCCCCGCCGAGGCGGGGTGCGAGGGCACCAGTGCTGTCTCCAGCCGCTCCCGTGGCATGTTAAGACGCATGCTGGGCTGCATTCCACTCTCGGGCCCCAGGGCGGAGTTGTGCTGGTACGTTTGAAGCCTGTTGTGAATTGACACCTAGTTTAGAAACAGCCAAAGAAGCATTAAATGTTACAAGACTTTTCCCATCTGCTGCTACTGGCTGCCCTGAACCCCCGCCACCGGTCGGACTCACATGTGTCCAACCCTCCCGCCCCTCAATAAACCAGAATAGGTACAACCCGCAGCTGCACAGCCCCCCTCAATAGCCCCATTGCCCCCATCTAGGCCTAAGTGCCCCTGTCCTTTCCATCACATCAAAGGCAGCAGAGCCGGCGTTCCCAAATGCTGCGCAACTTTGATTAACCAAACGGCACAGGGAACACAAATCGACTCTAGGAGTGGAGGCGTCTGTAAATTCCCATGGTAATGAACAGACCTTGGAGGTCACGCCTTTGTCCCCACCCACAAAAAGGAGAGGGGAACAAGACCCCAAGGCTTCAGATACTCAAGGCTGTACGTTTCAGCAAAATGACAGGAGCTGAATCTGAGATAGAGAGCAACAGAGAAACTCGAGCCTTTCCCAGCTCCCTGCCTTTCTGAGTAGGAAGGTACACCACATGACTGGCTAATCTGTTTACAAAGGAAAAAGCAGAAATCTGACATAGTCTAGCAAAAGGCAGCTCCCTCTGATCCATTTGATGGTTTGTCAGTGAAAGGAAATGATTTTCAAAAAAAAAGAAAAAAGAAAATAAAAATGCCCGTCTAGCCCATAAAATGATAAAAGAAATTCATGATGAAATGGCAGCAGATTAGATAATCTCAGAGAAATGGAAATGCTCCTCTGCTGGCAGAGTATTACTTGGTCAGTTGAAAGGGGGTAGGAAAGCAGGAGGTCATCAGGATCTCCACAGCAATATGCTGATAATAGAGTCAAATAAGGGAGCTCACTGAGACCAGTTTGAAAAGGAGGAGCTGGTCTAGACTGGAGGTCCCTAGCAGGGGAAGCACAGCAGGAAAATGATGCTTCCCAAATGGCAGATGAAGTTATAATTCCTCCTGAGAAGGACAAGGGCTGATGGGAGACCCCAAACCAGAGCAAAGTTGCTGGCTCAAAACAGAATGCCAGTCAAGTGACAAACCCTGGGGAGGAAACGAGTGCTTGCAGGTTGGCATGGCACTTCCAGGTAGGCAGGGGTACAGATGGGCAGATGGGACAGTGGGAGTGCCCTGATGTCTGGCATGCTGGGCAGCAGCACCAGCAACTGGGAGGGAGAAGCTGTGGAGTGACCAAGCTTCCCACCATGCTGGAACAAGGATGAGCGTCTGTCCCTACCCAAGCATGGAGGCTGCTCCGACTCACTGCACAACAGGACTTAATGTTGTGTCAGTATTTATGCAGGTGGTGGAACATCCCATAGGAAAAAATGGTTGCTGGGCCACAAAGTGCCAATGACATCAGGATACATGGAAGCCATTCTCCACAAGGAAACACTCCTCCCAACAGAAATAGGAAACTGGCTGGCAAAGGCACCTTCCCCAGAAAAGGGGTATATCTGCAGGGAAATACGGTGTCCTTCAGGGAAAAGATGTAGCACCCACTCCCCACAGATAAACTGAATTCTTCAATTAAATATACTTTGACAAGAGGGGAAAGAACTACCCTGGAGTAGGGCAAGTTCAGGACAATGGAGATATCCCAGACAGGGAGAGAGTAGGAAGTAGTAGATAAGATTTTCAGTGTGAAGATTGCATTTTTCAGTTTCCTCACAGGTAGTGGGACTATGGGTGTCTGTGAAGAAACAGGCAACCCACTGGATACTAGACATCCCTGCAAAGATAGATGTACATAGGACAGCCAAGCTCCCTACCTAGGCAGGTGAAGCTCTAGGGAAAGTCTGATATACAAAGGCCATGCCTAATCCCCTCCAAGGGGGATGGAGAGACAGAGCTGCAGAGATTGCGCAGGAAAGCTGGGCTGCAGGGAATTTGCATGTGATGCTGCATGGAGTTAGCATGTCAGGGAAGTCTATAGTGGGGCTCTCAGTCTCCCCATAAGCAGTGGGGTGGGTTAGTCTACAGCGTTTGGGAGCTTGGTCCATGAAGGATGTTACAGTTATAAAAAAGGATTGAAAATGCTTTGAAGTTTAGTTTGGATTTGAAAGTTGTATTACCCGTCCTAGCAGTAACTTTTAATTGTATCTCTGGAAATTGGTAAAATTGTCAGTCTGGCTGGGGAGGCATTGATTAAAACCTGAGAAAAGAAACAACAGAGAATGTGAGAAGAGCTGAAGTGAGAGAGAATTACTTACCTCAGCTACTCTGCACTCTACTTACCTCCACTGTGCTGTCCGAGACCTTCTCCCCCAAATCCTTCTTGCCTTTGAAATAAAACAAAAGATCTCACTCATGAGGTCTGTGCCTCCAGTCAAGAGTTGGCCCTCATACTGTGGACTGGAAACTTAAATGGAGAGGTGCAGGGCAAAACAAGAACAACTCCAGACCCTCTTGCAAGCTGATAGCTGCTTAGTTTGGTAAGAGGAGGCCTCCTTGGGGTCCTGTCCTTAGGTCCTGATCTCAGTGCCATGCTAGTGAGTTGGAAGCAACTCAACCTCTGCACTTGCTGTTTGCTGGCATACCAGCCAAGCCATGGACAGACACAAAGAGGCTGGTCCAAGGCATTAGTGAAGATGCTAGAGGAAGTTAGCTGTATTGATAGCTGTGTTTCACCAGTTCAGGGAAGAAAAAGTGGGCCAGGTTCTTCAGAAGTCACCCATGCTCCATCAGTAACACCTCTTTACTAGATGTTACAGCTACAGACTGGGTAATGAGACTTCAGTTGTTTTTCTATGATATTTGAAGAATCCATATGCTCTCATATTTCCATTATTTGCCCAAGGCTAAAGGATACAAAACTGAATGCTTCTTTTGCAGTTATTCTCACAGGAATCAGCAATAACACATTTGCAAAGGCAGCACTGCTTGACCAAGAAAAGTTGGGTGTCCTCCTACCTGTTGGAGAGCCTTGCTTAGACTGCAATTCCATCTGGGCTCCATTGGTCCTTAACGAGAGAGTCTTTGTCCCTTGCTGTTTCTCCAGTTCCCCTGAAAGACAAACATATGGAAATCAGTGAGGAGAGGGATGGAGGGAAGGACACCAGCATATTGAAGGAGCAAAATGGGAAGTCAGCAAGGGGAATTAATGCAAGGAAGTCACAACAAAGTATCAAGAAGGGAGAGACGAGTGGCCAAGAAAACAAAAAGAAACTGGAAAGGACTTGACATGGGGAGGAACTATGTATCTTCACACAACTTTCTACATATGACCTAAATTTACGCAGAATATGTTAATGCTCCACAGAAGGGGACCACTGATGCTGAGCTGCTTTGGCTTATCAGTTTGTCCATGGAAAAGCCTTTAAAGGCTACATGGACACCTCATCTGTGTAAGACAGGCCACAGAGTGACATAGACTGCTTGCCCTCTCGACATTCCTGGAGTGAAGGACAACTCTGTTAAGGGTACCAGACCTGTCCCAGATATTTACAAATCATATTTGCATAGTCAAAGGAGTATGACAGAGAAGAGTCTTCTGACTAACAGTCTAAGCTTCACTATTCCAGGCCACCGTATCACTCACCCTGTTTCATAAGCATTGTAAGTAGTTACGTTCTTCCATTACTCCTGCTGGCCAATGGTCACAGAGCCTGACTGCTTCTTCAACCTATCAGTGAACCCAAGAACAATCCTGTGCAGACTTGTGCTACTCATCCTCTTTCCCACCGTTCCTGAAGAACCCATTTCCTCTGCCCTTTCTCCCTTGCAGTCATGTGCAGTGTGATGGCATTAGATTGTGAATTATATTAGAGACTCTTACACTCAATTCGTATCTGTTCCAGTTCTGTCACTTCTGCTATTGACTCTTTCAGATCTTCTACAAACTTCTGCATTTCCTCAGCACCCAGAGCACAGAAGTGCAGTACCTGTTTCTTCTCTGAGCCTGAAACTGGAGTCACCAGTGTAATGCCATGGGGGTAATCTGTAAAGAAGATGTGTCAACAAAGTAAAGATACTTCAGGCATTCTTGCTGGAATAGTTGGCTGTTTTGGCATCTCTGAAGAACAGAGTTTTCAGCCTGAGTCCAATGGAATGGCACACCCAGAGTTTGTCACACTGCAGATTGTGGGAATCTGCAGTATTCCAGCCCTCCAGGAGAACAGAATGGCCAAGCTGCAGCAGCAAAGCAAGTGCTACCAGCACCACAGTGCTACCAGAACCAGAAAACTCCAGCTCTTAGTTACGCTTAGTGCAACGCTGGCCGTGGGAAGCTGAGCACAAGAGGTAGGACTGAATCTGTGGAAGGGAAAACACTGTATATGAGGCCAACACTACTTTCTCCTGTGGGAGATGCAGCAGGAGAGGTTGTCTGCTGGAGTCAAAGCCAGAACAGCCATTAACATCTGCAATGGCAGAACTCCTAAGTCTCTGCTTTCATCTGCAGAGAACAGGGCAGGGGTGTTGGCATAGAATGGGTGGGGGAGCTCATTGCACTATGCAGGGAGAGTGTTGGTTTGTAGGTTTCTGCTTACTACTCCCCACAGGCAAAACACACAGGAATGTAAATGAAAGGACATGCCCAGAGAGTGAAAATATCACAGCAAAATGCCTTATGTTTTAAAGATCAGGTTGGGTGGAAGTGGTGACTGGAGATTCAGCCAACACAAGCAGTAGAATGAGAGTGTACAGAGAAGTTGCCACACTTTTGACTGGACTTTCTCTACCTTTTGCTCAATGGCCAGTGGTTTCATTCTCTTTTCCCTTTCACATTTCTCTAAATTTAATTTGTCTCTTCCCCTGTCATGCTTTCACTTCTCCTTTGCTGCTCCTACCTCTGTCTGCCTTCCCCAGGCAGTCTTCTCTATCAGCCTTCCTATATCAGTCTTTACCAAACAAGCCAAAGGACTAACCTGTTACTTGCTGCCAGCCCTCAGCTGCCCCTGTTTGTGTGCCAGGCCCCTTTTCCCACCCTGTGTCTCTCTCATCTGTTCAGATGACAAGCTCTTTAGGACATCTGCTTTTCTGTCTCTGCAGGGGATACACAACAGGATGCCTTTGCCAGAAGATCTTTGGGCACTCTCAGGGTAGTCACACGAACCCTGAAAGCTGATTCCAGCTCTGATGGTGCCACCTGGGGATGCTCAGTTATGAGTGACCCTTTTTTTTGTAGAGAGACGTGAGACCCTCTGCACGTTGCAGAGGATAGAGTGTTGAGAGAGTGACTCGTGCTGCCAATAGAGCAGAGAAGGGATGTAAAACACTGAGTATAGCCACAGTGTTGTTACAGTTTGCCTTCCTTGCAGCATGCTCTGTATGTGCTCACGAAACCCCAGTGGGCATCAGCCATGCTTGCCTGTGACTGCTGTGACACCCCTCTGACTGTGCCAGCAGGAAGCCTGCCTGTGTCTGGAACTCCTCCACTGCACAACCAGCCTGAATCATGACACATCATGGCTCCATTCCCAGACCATCAAGGTCAGGCTGACTAGGGCTGGCCTCTCGCCATGCTTTGGTGGGTGCTGTTCCAAGGGCTCTGCTTCTGTCTTGGGAAGCGTTCAGCACAGCACAGCATGGCACTGTGCAGGGAGGTGGCAGCAGCACCTGAGCCTCTGTCCATGTCAAAGGCAGTGGTGGGAATTGTGACTTTGGGCGTGAGGGGAGAAGGGTTAAAGTTGGCAGCAGGAATTTTGTCAGTAAGATTCTCTATCTACAGTTGGCTCCTGAGAGCTTGGTAGGGTGTCTGTGGGTACTGCTTTCCTCATTCCTCACCAGTAATGTTCTCCCTTACACCATGACAAGCCAAATCCTTCAAATGAGTCCCCTCTGCAGGTGCTTCAACCTAGCAGAGGTACTGTCCCTGAACAGTGATCTCCTCAGCACCAAGCCTCAGTTTTCTCCCCTCCACTTGTAACTCTGATAGAATCTCTCTTCTACTGTAAACTCACACTGAGTGGCACAGCCCCCTCCCTCCTTCTCCTTTTTCCTGCTGAACCCCTCCAGACAACCAAAGAGCACTGGACTTACATTCATTCTCAAAGAGATGGAACTGCATTCCTAGCAGGCCAACTGACTTGCAAAATGTGTACGTTGAGGAGCTTTTCTTCTTCGGGCAAAGCTTGAGGATCTGTTGGAGGGAGAGATACATCACTGGACAGGGTCCTGGGGAACAGTGAGGCAAGAACAATGCAAACTGCTCAAAGCAAAAAAGCTTTTTGCAAGCTCTGTTAAGTGTAGATGGGAGCAACTCTTGGTTACTGACAGGCTCTTTGCCCTGAGAGGTGCCTGGTATGCTGCACTTGTAACAACACTTCTGAAATTCTGTAGGCATCACCCTGGGGCCCACTCAGCTGTCTGTCTCCCAGAGATCCTGGCTTTTTGATTACCACATTTCTGACTTTGCAAGGGCAATTCTCTTCACCAGGGGTCAGATCAAAAGGCAAAGGGAAGCCTGTCATAAATACCTTAGAACTGGAAAAGAGAGCATATGTGAATGCTGTGCTGCCTTCATTCCTCAGCACTAATTCTTATGGATCTGATTTATACCTTGGAGTAGAGGAATAGCAAGGAGCAGACCCTCTCCCTAGGTTCACAACTGTACAAATGGGTGCAGAGGAATAGGTGGGTAAAGTTCTCTTGTCCTCTGCTTCAAAAGGGTCTGGGTTTAGCCTTACATTTGCAAAAAACCACAGTTTCCCTTTGCCATTAAATTGAGCAGAACTTCCATTTTGTACATCCTCCTTCCTGTCTCAGTGTACCTCTGCTCTCCCGTACCTGCCTGAACTCCATTGCAAGGTTGCTGGGGCAGGACACTTTTAAAAGTACTATGCACATTTGGGGGTCTCGTAAGTACTATCTAGTCTGCTATGGCCTTTTCCATGTTAGAAGGCAGAGGTTTTAAAGTGTCTGGCAGGAAAGATTTAAAGACAAACAGACAAAGAAATGAACCTCCCTTTCGTGAAATGAACCTCCCTGCTGGCAAAGGCATGAGAGAGAGAGCAGTGACATTGCTTGGATGGCTGTGAGATGTGACAGTTTGTTTTTTCAAGGGTTAGTGGGGTTTTAGATTTAGTAGGTTTTTAACAGTGAAGGATCCAGAGCTGTGTCTTGCAACATTGATGAACTGGGAGATGGTCTGTCCTTAGGAGACAGGGGAAGAATGCATGTTGTGGACTGGTTTTAGATTTCTTTACAGAAATCAGGGCAAGTTTTATTACTGCAGTGCCTAATTGTCAAAGCACACTCACCACCAGCAGGTCATTGAAGAGGAAAACTTCCCTTTGGTGAGCTGCCTGCTTCTGCACTTTGTTCACATCAGTCACTTCGTACAAGCGGCTGCAGCAGACCAGCCGGCGATGGGGCACAGACAGAACCTGCAGAGAACCCACAAGGGATGCAGAGCTGAAGGAGGTGCCACTGTGTGTCTCTCCCACCCTCAGCCTGTACCACCTTGCCTACTGACAATAGCTCCATCCAATTCCAACCACTTTGCCCACTGAAATCTCCTCATCAATCACTCCTCACCACCACTTTTCCTGCTCGAGCAATTGCAGAGAGAGCTATGCCTTTGTGATTCAGGTAAATCAAGAGCCAGGCTATAGGCAACCCTCTTGTTCACACCCCCTACATTTATATACCTCTGCCTTCCAGTTCCTGGGTGACTGCTCATCCTCTCTCGCCCCACTGGGAATCTGCAGGTTTCCAGGGCTTTGTGAAATTTTTGTGTGCCTTTTAGGTAAACAGTATGTATGTCTTTGCATTACAGACTGGTTACTGCTAAAGAAACTGTCTATGAATTTGGGGATCTCTTAACCCCAGGAATCTCTAGGGAACTCATTAGGGTAAAATTGTTTTCTGTCACTTTGCCTTCCACTTCCTTACACCCTTACAATGCCTGAAAATTTGAAACACTGCAGAGCTATCAGTGTAGCACTGACAGGCAGGACCTGCAGTAAAATTCTTGGCCAAACAACTACTGCCCTAGATAGTGTAAACTCTGGCCAAGGAGATCCCCAAAAATTAGGAAAGAATGAGATAGTATGGAATAAAAGTGTTTGGAGGAAAAGGAGTAAATTCATCAAGACAAGCAAGGAAAGTATTATATAAGAGGAGAAAGGGCACAGAGAAAAAACATGGAAAAGAGGGCGTGGAGAGAGATGGGGAACAGAGGGGTTGAGTGCCAGGTTATAAGTGCTCACCGTTTTCATTCCAACTATGGACTTTTCCACTTTGGTGACATAAGTCACATGGTCCTCATTAGATTTTAGCTCTTTCTGCTGGATCCTCTCATAGATCCCCACCACCAGGTCCCGTGGGATGTCAGCACCATCATCCACCCCTGCCAAACACAGAAAATGTTGGGCAGGCTGGTCAGGGAGAAAAGAAAAGGGAGGAACTGGTGGCCCCTGGCAGGCCACTACTGCCTCTGCAGTGTGCAGTGCTGGGAAGGCTGAAGGGGAATAGCAATACTTCACTTTAGGCTGTTTTATTTTTTGCTCTCATGCATCTAATGCAGCAGCAGGAGAGACTGACATCTCTAAGGCCAATGCAGAAGATTTCATTATTTCATTGCTCTGCATGGTGGCTCCTTTCCATGTGTTCCCTAAGGTTTTATAGCCACAATTTCACATTGATATATCTTGGGCCACTCAGCAGCAGCCCCTGCATTGATTTCATATCATCTGAAGTGCTAGATGTGGAGAAGACCGATGATGGGATTCAGCAGCTCTTTCTGCCAATGTGAGCATCAGCTCTCCTTGCCTGTTTGGTGACCTCCACCATTTTCCTTCTGTATTGTTTCCTGGGACTGATACTTTCCTGCTATTCTGTCTCTGATATCTGTCTTGACCCTGCTCCTTTCCTCTTTTACATCTCCTTGGGTAATTCTACAGATTTTGCTGTCTGACCCTTCAGAGCCTGGCAGAAAAGTTTTCTTTCACCCTTCCCTGAGCCAAACACTGCAAATCAAACTGCCGGTCCTTTCTCCAAACTGAATTCCTTCAGTCATTTTATAATGATTTCCTCTGCTTTCCTTCCAGCTCCCTGGCCTGAGATGTACTACCCTGAGTGATGCAGGTGAGGAACTGCTGAGGAATGGAGAGGCATTGTCATCTCCTGGCTCCCTCATCCACGTCCTTGCAAATTCATCCTGAATACCCTGTCCTTTTTCAAACACAGGTCGGTGAAGTTACTGACCTGGGCATTGGCCTTCTGGTGAGTCTGGAATGAACTGTCTCCCCTTGTCTGTAATGGGGTGACATTCACTCACTCCAGTGATTTGTGGTGTGTTACATGCTGGAGATGAGGGACCCTCATTTTGGCTTAATTCGTTGTGATGTGAACTGGCAAATTTTCAAGCAACTCTAAGAGTAACTTAACAATTGAAAAAAACCCTCATTTGAGTTAGTGCTTTCAGCTGTAATACTAAAGGGGTTGATGGCAGGTAGCATCCCCATTCAGTATCTCTGGAATTAACTTGAAAAGGGACCTCAGTGTCACATTATGCCAGTCTGAAGTAGATGACAAATTGTGGAAGGTGTGGGAGCCTGAGACGACACTTTCTGAACAGCAATCAGGACAAAGAAACAAGTCAAAGGAACTCACAGAAGTACAAAATCTTCAAAAAAGACAGGAATTTACACTGGAAAAACTTTGAGGGGGCTTCATTTGAATTGCAGATGTGCAGTAAGAGAAACTTGGGAGAGGGATGACCTAGGATGACCTAGGAGTGAATACGGCTGGGAAATTAGACAAGAATTTGTCTAGACATTATGTCAAAAAGGCCAAACAATACTAAGCTGTGTTAGTAGATCTGAAAATAAGGACGAGGCGGTGACTCTATGTATGACTATATGTTGTGACCACGTCTGAAAAAGTGCTTTTAGCAACCTATTACCAATATAGGATGGACCGACCTTGAAAACAGAAGAGAATTGATTTGGGGAACTGATGTATCAGAAATTGCAAAGAGATAATGTATGCATGAACTCTGTCATGCCTACAGTTACTCTAAGTAATTGCAGGCAATTAAGAAGGGGAAGATTTAGCCTGAATAGAAGGAAAATGTGTTCATATATTCAAACCAGCAATGAAGGGAAGGGCTTGTTTAGCACAATCCAGCAGGGTCTAAGAAGGATAGAGCTGAACAATAGGAAAATTTAATACAATGGGCTGCTTCCAAGCAATGAGATCTATTAAAAGATGAAACTGTCTGTCAAGGAAAATGGCTGGTTTCAGAGAAGCCTGGACAGTTTTCTGCAGAAGAAAAAGCTAATTAGATTTTTCCCTTCCCCAGCACCCTAGAAGGCACCTCAGAGGGCCTCCAATGTCTGGCTCACAGGGAGCAGCAGCAGCCCTGGAGAAAGGCAGTTCAACTAGGTTTTTTGCTGCCTTCACTGAGGGGGAATTTAGAGCACCAAGAGGGCAAAAAAAATCAAAGCAGGACCCTCACCTCTCAGATTGCGAATGAAGTCCTCCAGCATCATCTTCCTGTCAGGCTTGATGTTGGGGCTGTACATGTCCGTATTGAGGAGGATGATTGCAAAGGCCAAGATGAAGATGGTGTCCGGGTTGTGAAACTGCTGGACCACATCTGGGTTACACATGCAGTACCTCTGGCTGCAGCAGGAGGGATGCACACACTTAACATGGAACATGGGAGCCCTCTGCTCCAGGTTGGCAATGGCTTTATCACAAATGGAACAAATTGCTCCTTTCACACCAGCTCTCCTACACATGAGAAGGAACTGACTGTTCTTTGAAGGCAAATTTCCCCACCAGTGGCTGAATTAGACCACTGAAATTTCAGCCTCCTTGTCCTCAGGAACCAAAAAAGCAGGTGGAACTAGAGAGGTGTCACTATGTAAGGGTAACACAGGAGGTGTCTACTCCAGCCTGCCTTGCTAAAGACAAAGCACTCCTCTGGATGCACCAAGGGAGCAACCCAGCATACATGCAAGCCCCACTGCTGCCCATCAATGAACAGGGAATCCTTTGCTGGCAGACTTGTCAGGACTGGCCTCACTCTGGCCCCTTGTGCCCTTCATGCCACAGTACATCTGACAAGGACATGGCTCATATGCAGCAGTGGCACAAAGGACTCCATACTTCAAAAGCCCCTCCATGAACACCCTCTTTGGAAGGCAAATCCATGGCCATTCTCTCCATGACTGCTGGTTTTTTTGTCTTGGGTGTGCTCTCTGCTTCCAGCTGGCTGCAGCAGAGGGGCTGCAGGGCTCATTCTCTTACCTGAAAGCCTCAATGAGCCGCTCGACCTTCTGTGCCTCTCCCTGCACACGGATGTGGGCCTGGAATTTCCGCAGGGCTTCGTCCAGCTCCATGCCTGAGAAATCCATCTCATCCACCACGCAGCTGTGAGAGGGGGACAGCCTTCATCAGAACATCCTCCCGTGGATCACACCAGGCAAGCTCCTTCATTGCAGTGCCAAGGCTCAGTGCCCCAGGGAAATACTATGGGAGATGCCCTGAGACATCACTACAGATGCCCAGGTCATGCTTACAACAGGCAGTAATTTCAGAGAAGTTAATCCTGTGTTCTACAGCTAGTGAGAAATTCTTGTGCCTAACTACATACATACACACACATATATATAAATATATATATGTGTGTGTGTTTGTGTATACACCATGATATATATAAACCATACCACATATAGCAAATATATTGACATATGCATATACAGAGAAGGTATATATGCATTGATATTTACCTGTATCTATATAGATATCTAGATATCTATATTGACATAGATCTTTAGACACCTATATCAATACCAATATCAATATCAGCACAGATCCATGTTCTATTTCTGACCTTCCTGTCATCTGGTAATCCTTCACACATTGCTCATTCCTCCCTCCCTCTCAGCACATGCACTTGTTCACTACCTGCTTGTCCATCCTTCTCTTATCTCTGTTCTCTGGGCTGTTCTCACCTTCCATGCCATTCAGTATCCATCCCCATTTGCAATCTGTACCTTCTTCACCACTCTTCACTCCCTCTCAACCACTGCAGCAAAAATGTTCATTAGGGCTTTTAAGACCAGAGCCAGCACAGAGAAAATAGGAAATGGAACTTGTTGTGCAGGAATAACATTGAAAAATCACCTTCTTGTCTGGTATCACTTTTCATTTCAAAGTAATGTATTGCCCACTCATAATTCGTGGCCAACTTAGATACCTCAGGAAGGGAATACCTCTCTTATTTCCCACTAAAGTATTCTCAGCTTATAAAGGCCCTACTGTCAGTCTCCAAAACCTACTACTACAGTTCTTGCTGTCTGTATTAGTCAAATAATCTACTTGTTCGTATTCTTACTGCATGATATTTTGGTCACTTGTAATGACATCTTCCCCATGTGGCTTCAGCACATTTTGTTAGCTATTCCTACCTTTTGTGCTCAAGTCATTACTGCAAGCATTAATCAAAAGACTAGACTCTGAAAAGTCTGTTCATAACCTCCCTTAGGCCCAGCTTCCCATTTCAGCAGAGCATGTAAGCACTAATGTCTGCATCAGCCAATTTTCTCCTCTCTTTATGATTCCTCTGCTAATTTCTCTCTCTTCCACTCTCCACTAAAAATTTCTCATGTCCAATGCTTTGCTGAAGTCTAGAATTACCATCTGCATGTTCCTTGTCTAGAAAACTAGTTATTTTAACAAAGACAGATACTGAATTAATCTGCTCTCCACTGGCTTTTGTATGTAGCATTCACCTTCCTGCCTGTCATTATTCTTTCCCACAAATAAATTTTCGAAGCTGACATTCTGTTTGACAGGGTAAGAAATTCACAGGTGTCAAAATCCCGTTTTCTTTAAGCCTTCTTTAAATACAAAATTACTAATTTGATAATGGCACCAACTTGACATTAGAAGTGTATTAAAAATTCAAGAATTTCATATTTTCTGCTTCTGTATACCTTGGATGCTAATTCTATCTAACCCACTTCACCCTTTATTTCATTCTCTGTATTTTGTTTGGGTTGCTTTCTCATGTCATAAAGGATAAATTGAACCCAACTTTAAGATTAGGAGGAAATTTTCCCCAAGACAGGTTGTCTAGGACTGTATGAGGAGTAGTGCCGGGAAAACAGAGGAGGAGGGGATTATCTGTCCTCTAGATCCTTCCATTTCCTAGGATTACTGGAAATTTTGCCAAACAAATCTCTGCTCATAAAGGGATATGCTGTCACCAGTTTCTTCTTCCTCCTTTCTGTGATAAACTGGAGGTGTCTGTTGGGCTTTTCAACAGAGCCGCAGTTTGCTGTGGGCTTCTTGGGAACTGGTTTGTGGACTAGGCTGTTGAGTGCCATGTGCAGCCTTACTAGAATAAAAATCTGTTGCACAATGCCTCAGATGAGTGAGGAACAGGGTTCAGATGCTCAGAGACGTCTCTCCATTCCTCTGTTGCCTTATTGATTCAAGAATTGAGATATCATCATTTGACTGACACCCACAGAATAACTTACCAAGAGCTCTGACTGAACATAAAGTGCTTTGTATCTTCTAAGGTTGGAGTTGTTACAGCCTCAGCTAGGAAATGTGGGCTATTTCCCTGCACAAACTGCATACACAATGGAAATTTAGGAACAATTGATGAGGAGCAAGGTAAGAGGGACTGCTCTCATAGGAAATCTTCCATGAGATATTTTTTTCTTTCTCTAAGAGGTGGACTGCAGAAGTAGTCACAAATGGTTTCCAGCAATAGGAAAAACTTCCTCCACTGCCTCTTTCCTTTGTTATTTTTTACTTTTCTCATGCTTATACTCACTCCCTTGGGTTGACATCAAGGCATTCTGCTTCTTGAAATTTATCTTTGATAGTAAGAAGAGTTTTTTCCTGGTTAGTCATTATTGTGTTCACAGCTGCAACCACCTTTGCACTGGGACTTTTGTTATTATTTTTCAATCCTTTCCAATGTGTGATGTTTCTCAGCATTGACCCCAATGATTTTGCTGCTATTGTCTGCTTCCAGACATGTGAAAGCAGAGTCCTTGCACACAGGGAGACCTGCTGAGGTAACCCTAGTAACCCCAATCCACCAGCATTAAATCATCTATCTTTTGTTCCCTCCTTCCCTCTTTGATCAGTCTTTCCACCACTACACAGGCTATTCTAACATGTCTTCGCCTTTGTGTACAAATCTCAATAATAAAGTCAATGCCCTTGATGCAGAAAGCATCAAGCCTTTTTTTAGGACAAGGAGGACAAGAGAGCTGTTCATAGCTCTTTTCAGATTCAAACAGGCATTGCTACATAAGTTATGCTCAGCTTCTCCTTTGAGAGTTTCTCTCAGAGGCTGACTGATGCAGGTTTACTTGGTAAATTTAAAGATGAACTCCTGGGAGTCTCTTCCATTTGTCTCTAAGCCCAAAGAAGAGTGTTTCCTGTCCTGCTTCCTGGGAAAAGTTGACCAGGGAAAAAGGGCAGATTAGGAAGAATGTTTGACTTTAGCAAAATCAGCCTGTGCTTGGATTTTATTTATCTGACAAAGCCTGTGCCAAAGGCCTGGGGAATAGCTCCTAGAGGAGGCATCAGGCAGGCTGCTACTTTCTGCTGCTAGACAGACAGAAAGAAAGGTAGATCACAGTTGTCTGGAACTTTTTGTGAGCAATTTGACACAGGAAAGTCCATTCAAAGAAGAGCCTTGTGCTGTGGGGCTGTCGTGCTCCTGCTCCTCTTCTACAAGACAACACAGGTTTTACTGCCTTGCCTGACCTTGGATTCCTGTGCAGATTCCCATTAACTTTCCAAATGCACTGTGGTGCCTCTGTCAGCTACTCTGAAATGTAATGCAACTTTTCTTCATGAAACCAGAGCAAGGAGGTCTTTTCTTTCCGAGGTAGAGACCCTGGAAGCTGATATAGGATGTGAGAGTGGGTGGCTCTCTGCATCCAAGGAATAAACCAACAGCTTATGTGCACATGCCAAAACCAGAGCCAAGTTCATTTTTTCCACAAACAGCAGAACACTGTGAGATAGCTATTCCAGGACCACCAGGAGGCCTGAGGGATAATGAAGGAGGGGAACAGTAATCACCTTATAAAATCTCCTATTGCTTCAACTCCTTCACGCCCAGCAACTTGCAACAAGACACGCAAATTGAGCTCACAGTGCATGAAGAGATGCATTTATCCAAGTATCTACAGGGATATGACTTTGGATGTTTGGATCATGTTGCTGAACTGAGCAGGAAAAGAAAGTAGTGGGGTATGAGGGCTCTTGTGCCACCTGTGTACAGGGGGAGCTTGACCTGGCTTGGGACACCCAAGAGACAGGCATCTCACAACTGCAGAGAATTCCATGCTCAGTGCCAGGACCAAAGAGTAGGCTAGGCTCCTAGATGGATTATTTTGCTTGGCTATTATCTCAGTGCTCATGCTGCTTCCCAGGCTACAGGGTGTTCACCCCAAAGTGGGTGGACATAATGGCATCAGAGCTGCAAGGACTTCGCACCGGGCTAAGCATGGCAAAAAAGCCTGTGGCAAAAGGATTCAGTGAAGGCAGGAAGCAGCTGTATCATGTGGGGCTGGGATCTGCTCACCCAAGTGTAATGACCTATTTTCCAGCTTTTCCGCTCAGGTGACAATGCAGCAGGAGCTGGGATGGAACTAAAAGTGTCTGTAATAAACCTACAGCCTACACTCAGGAAGGGAGCAAGGCGGGGAGGCAGCCAGTTGGAAAGTTTAAAATCACAAGGCACAAATATAGTAAACAAAAAAATCCCTTTTCTCAGCTTCCCTAAGTCTACAAGCTTTCTCAAGATGAACCAGGTTTTGGGGGAATTGCAGAGGAAGAGCTCAGCTCCTTGGAAGGAGGCTGCCCTGCATGTGCTAACTGAACAAAAAGAAAAGTCAGCAGTACTCACTGCTTCCCTGCACCAGTGGGCACAGGTGTGTGTCCCAGTGCTACCCTACGTGCCCTCTTGTGCAGGGATAGTCTCCACAACGGAGACCATGGCCTACACCAGTCTTCCCTTTCTGGGGGATGCTACGTGACATGTATTGCTTGGTTTCTTCTGGGGCTGGTTCATGCCTACTTGCCCTCCCATGGTTGTTGGTAGCTCACAGGCTACTTGGGCATCTACTCCTTCCTAAGCAAGGAATTGCTTCGTATACCATGCCTTGCACCAAAGCTGCCTCGCAAATGCAGAGCTGTTCCCACTCCACACATGTTGGCCTTGCAGGGGAAGGTTCCCCACAGCCTACACCATCCTTTCCAAGGGACATTGCGAACTTTCCCCTGGGGTACAAGGGAAACCACTGTTTTCCCTTGGATCTAGAGAGATTCAAGCTGCACCTTCAGCCTTTACAAGCCTGACATGGGAAAGCAGTTCTTGCTCACATCTGATCTGTGCTACAGCTCTGCTTGCAGCAGGAGGCCAGAACTGCCTAACACATTCTTCCCTCTGTCCTGTTTCCATCACATCATGATCTATTGCTCCACAGCACAAGCTGCAACACTGTGCTGCTCAAACCCTCCTGTGATGCAATTGATCCTCTGGAAAGTCCTCAGGGAGAAAGGGAAATAAGGTTTGGGCTAACCTGACAAGTTCATTCTGCCAGTCCAAGAGGAATCTAACACTTCTTTGAGAGACAGTCTCTTTGCTGGGCTCCCAGCTCTGCACTTACACTCCTAAAAGCAGCTTTTCTCTCTCTGACTTCCCATGGGAGAAAGAGAAGACAATACAGGCTTGACAGACAGGAGAGCTGCTCACCCACAGGGAGGGTGTGTTCAGCAGCAGCTTATAGTCTAACACCAACTGGCCCCCAACTCAGCACAATGTCTCCTCTGCCTGAATCCCTGCCCATTTCTCCTCTGATAGCAAAGGCACCAGGACAGCCCCTTCTGCACTTCTGAGTCCCACCACCTGAACACAAACCATCCAGTACCAGCAGCACAGCTGAGTCAATTCATGGCATCACTCTTATTATCTTGTTCATGAATGAACAAGAATGGATAAATGGAAGTAACTCCTGAGTCAGAAACAGGTGGAGGGGAAGAATGAACTAAAGTGAAGGGAAGTATGAATGAAGGACAACAGAAGCAACAAATAAACACAGAATGAATAAAGGATGCAAGAATGATGATGTGTCTCATAATAAAAATATGTGTTAATGCCTTGGGCCTGACTTTTCCAAAGTAACAAAGTTTTTTCCTGCAGTACTTGCCAAATAGATTTTGATTAAAACTACTCAATAACACATAGGTGCTTTAATGACCTGGGCTACCCTTTCCAGCTGCATTCACTGGACTGCTAGACATTGAAACACTGGGATATGTCTCCAGTGACTCCTCCCAACTGGCTGCAGGACAGGTTGTGGAAGCAGATTCCCAGGAGAAGAGGCTGGATCCTACTGTGGGATGCTGATTGCAGTGAGTGGTTGTTCTGTGAAATGCTTAAAATAGGTTACAGATGGGATTTATGCCCTGCAACACAAAATGCATAAAAGCTAGATGTCCAGCCTAAACTAGCACATTGAGAAAAACAACGCTCTTGAGGGATCCGTGTCTCTTCATTGACAAAAGGAATTTATAAATTGCTAGAAGACACTAGATTTGGTGGAGGCCAACCACAGGTGACAAAAATCCTTGTTTTAAAGATTGAAGCATTTTTTACAAGAGAAAAATTACGTGTTGCATCTTCCTAAAGAGACAAACCTGAGCAGGTTTGTGTTATCAAAGTGTATGTGTCAAGTACAGTCAGAAACTGTTGAAAACCCCCTGCTCTCTCCCTTGATCCTCTGGCTAGCATGTATAATTATGTGTGAGTTATCCAGACACCTTTTCTGAGTTCCCAGAAAATCAGCTAAAGGTTGAAAGACAAGAGTAGGAAGATGGAAGGGAGAGTATAATTTCAGGGCATTTACGTGCTGAACATGAAGGTCTGGGAAGGGAAAATAGCCTACCAAGGTACTCAAGCCTCATAAAATGCTTGCCATCACTTAAACTCCTGTCCATGCACGTAAAAGGCTTTGCAGCAGCATGGCTCTTCTCTGGAGCTTTGCATTTACTAGGTGGGCAGTAAAGTGCGATTGTCTTTGCGGTGCCAAATGTCACTCTGCATTCCTGAGCTCTGTTGTCTGACAGCAGGAGCAGGCAGAGATTGGCTTGTCTGTCAGACAGCACAGCTTCAATATCTGTGGAAGCCAAGAGAACTTCGCAGAGTATAGGCTTATGGCTGGACTTTACAGCTGAGTCTGGAGTTTGCAACCTGGGCAGCTCTGCCCTGCCTCCAAATGCACAAGGGAGGCTGACACTTTTGCAGATGTTTTTAAAGCTGTCCTATTATTTATTCATGCAGTTGTGTTAATTTAACCTGGCTGCAAAAGAAACATTGCTTACAATACACAATTGCAACATAAGTTTTCACATCGAGCGAAAGCTAAACTAACACAGCAAGTCACATCAATAATTGAAACTGCTTTGGGGTGGTGGAGCAGACTCCAGGGTCAGGTTTGGGATGTGAAAGAGCACAGACATCTCTGCCTGCATACTGGCTTGCTCACTGCAGGTGGTCAAGCCTGTCCAAGGACAAGGGCTCCTGGCCACTTTGCCTGGGCATTCGACCTTGCCAGGACTAACAGTGCCTGTTCTTCTTTTGCCAATTTGAGACACAACAGTGGCTGTGCTATTGGGAAAATTGTGCAAAAGCTATTGTAGGGGGTATTGTTTCTTCCACATGGTCTCCAGGGAATACCACATACCTTAACATTGGCTTTCTAAGTGCAGGTAGATGTGGGGACTGCAAGACCGCCCTTGTCCAGTCTATTCTCCCAGCCTATGTCAGTGTTCCTGAACTAGTTTGATGGGAGTTGGATGGGGAATGAGAACCAGACTAGGTTTTAGACAGTTCTAAGATGCCAAAAGGTCTTTGATCGGCCTTTTGTTCCCATAGCAACAGCTCAGAAGTTGTGACCAACCCTTGAGCTACAGTGCACTGGAAATGCCAGCACACTATACTACACTGCCAGCCCTTCTCTTCCTGGAGCATAGTCAGGAAAAATATCCAGGATGATAATCCCAAACCAGAATTTCTCCTGTCAATGCCTTGTTTCCATGCATGTTACACTCTTGGGCATGCAGCCATTGCCCAGGCAGCTCTCACAGTCAGCTGATGAAAATTTGCTTGCAAAAAATGTCAGACATTGCTACCCTCAAGCTCAGAACTGACAGGAAGAAAGTACCTTCAAACAGCACAGCTACAACCAGCTGAATGTGCGTGTTTTTTTCTTCCTGTTTTAGAACATTTTGTGTATATTTTAAGTCTACTTTTATCTCTGCCTTTAAGGAAGATGAATTAGCCATTTATTGTGAAGAGTGGTTGGCAGCACAGACTGTTAGTGCAAGCATATCATCTGTTGCCTGGAGAGATCAGACACAGGTTTGAACCCTGAATTCAAACTCATTTGCTTGATGTTTGTTCAGGTACACACAGTTCATGTCCAAGATATGTCCACGTACACACAGCCTCAACAGTTCAGTCCCCATCTTTGAGCCTTGCTTTCTACAACTGTAAATAGGATGGCAGGGTCACTCTTTCGTCAAACACTTGGAGTGTTACAATGAGAGGTGCAGTGGAATCTTCGATTAACAAGCACAATGGAGCAGGGCCCCCAGCTTCAATGTCCCCCTGCTACATGCAGAAAGAAGGCAGACAACCACAAGAGAGCAGCTCCCGGGCCTTGGGGCTGAGCGGCAGATACCAAGCTTTGCAACAGGGACTGTTCCTAGGAGCTCCCGACACAGAGTTTGTAGTCCCATGTGAGGCAGAAGAACATGATCATTTGCAGGGATGATGCCAAATTTAGGACTACAAGCAAGTTCCAGGATATTGCTATTGCAATATTTCCCTGTCTCTGCAGGGGCTAGGTTTGGACTTCAGCAGATTATCCGTCAGGTGAAGCAGTCCACACATTGCTTGCCGGAGAAAAAGAGGCAATTACTTTAAATTGTAGCTCTGAGCATGAAGAGACTGAAGAGAACATGTGTCTTGATGCTGGCCAAATCAATACCCATACAGTATATTAAAAAAAGAGATGAACCAAAGGTCAGATACCTGCAGCAATAAGCAGCAGCAATTGCAGTGAGAATGAATTTTGAAATCTGGGCCTAGATTTGATTCTTGAACTTTGTCACACTCTAGTCTTTCCCTGGAGTAGAAGCGATGTCTGCATTGGATTTGGGGTTTCCATATGATTTGGTTCAAGAGAAACCACTGCAAAATTCAAGGGAAAGGGAGAACATTTTGTAGAATGGGAGAATATAATAAAGGACCCAGTCCAAAGGACTTCCCACCTAAAGGAAGGCAGTTCTCACTATGTGCTTCTGCATAACAAAAGGAAGACCTAAATGAGTGCTGGTCATCCTTTGAGACGTGTCTCTGAATGAGCTAGACTTGAAAGGAGAGAAGTGTAGGCTGAGAGACACATGGCTTTTGTGACCAGAAAAGGGTACTGGTGAGAGAATTGAAGGTAACAATCCAGCAAAGGCAGTCACTGAGCAGAAGCAGGGGGGAAATCTGAGATCTTGTTCTGAAAAGGGACAGTTCAGCTCACTGGAGATTTTGGAGTGGGGATGTTCCTCAGTGCTCTGTGACTTCAGTGGCAATGACAAACCCTTGGTAGCATGTTTCCTCATGCAGACCTCTTCAACCCACTTCTTATTATCCCTGTAGTGCAGGTGGACAAACTGAAAAGGCCACCCATCTCAAACCTGAACAGAAAAGAATGAGGTGTGCAGCCAGCATTCACTTCTCCCTGCAGGTCAAGAAGCAGATATTCTTCTTCCTCTGCCTCTCTTAGTGCAATCCAGAAAGCATCAGAGGTGCTTTACCTGGATGGAGTGAGAATCCAGCCACAGAGTTTCCCAGACCCAAAACCTCCCAGCATCACTAGTCCTACACCTGATAGTGCTGAGCTCCTGCTAGATGATCACAGGCCTTCTGAGGAGAGACTGAAATGACAGGGCTAATGATATTAAGGGGAAACAGATTGCTGGGAAATGTGTTGAGGGGTGCCAGATAGGGAGTGGGAATAGTGTGATTCCTGCAGAGTGGGGATGGAGAGGCATGGAGGACAATGGAGTGCTTGCTGATGCAGCCAGGGACAAGAGAGGGCTGGCAACTCCTTTACAGTGCAGGAAGGAGGGGAATAGGTTTCCACACTTACTCCAGGACATCCCTGTTGAACTGCTTCTTGCTGTTTCCCAGGAATTCCCCAATCATCTGGCGGCTGAGGCCCTTCCGCTGGAGCAGAAAGTGTGCCACCCCAATGGGGGTATCCGGGATGAAGCCTCGGGAGATCAGGAACTGGATCCCTTTGTCTGGGTTTCTGAAAAGGAAGGACAGAGACGTGGTGAGTTTACATGATCTCTTTGAGGCATTAATGCCTCTGGCTCACCTCATGGCTTGAAGCAATGCTGTCCTTGGTATGTGCCTGGGCTCCTTGGAGTTCATGCCTGTGGCAGGAACGGGACTGGCTGGGGTGAGGAAAAGTAACTTGCAGTGTCCTGCCCAGTTGCTGCTGGGGACAAAAAGATGACATAGGACCTGCTGTGTCACTTGCAGAACCTGCAGTCACCTGGTAATCACAAGTGCCATCCCACTGCCACAAAGGATCCTGCTGCATCATACCATGCCTCATCAGTGACTCTCTTCTGCCATCCATTTGCTCCAGAGTCAAAAGCTCTTGAATCCTCCCTGTCCCACTCTGTGTCCCACAGAGACAACTCAGGAAATGTCAGTATGTTCAGTTCCTCCAAATGTAACCCACAGAGAACTGTCCCCAAGGACCAGAGGTGAGAGCTGGGCACATCAACCTTTGCTTTAGGGGAGCTGGGGTTACACCTTCTGTAGGGCAGACAAAGGCAAAGATAAAAATGTGTCTGTGAAGAAACTTAGGAGACATTGTTTCCATGGTCTCTGGGCAAATGAGGCTCAAGAATCAAAGGGGGATAACAAAAGGTGAGCACTATTTCTGTTGAAAAATAATTTTCTTTTTCATATGTTTTTAGTGCTCAATGTGACACTTTCTACCTTCCTCACCTGAGCTTGTGCTGACTGCCTGAATAGAAATCCCATACTCAGATTTGCTTGTTTCTTCCTCTGCTTTCCCCACCCTTAGCTGTTCTTCCCTTCTGTACTGCTCCATTCCCTCAGGCAGAAATCTCTGTGTGTGAGAGAAGTCACTGGGAGAATGCATTGTCATAGATGGAGGGAGCTTTGTGCAGAGGATTTTTCTCCCTCTGTAGCTGTGAGTGGCTCTCTGAGAAGAGGTCTGGTGCTGAGTGGGCCTGACTGCCTGGCTGTGGGAGTGATTTTCTGCTTGATAGTGTGCCAGTGTCTGTGCCTGCATACACAGCTCTTACAGAAACATAGAATGGTTTGGGTTAGAAGGGACCTTTAAAGGCCAACTAGCTCTCCTGCAGTTAGTAGGGACAACTAGATCAATTTGCCCAGAGCTCCCTCCAACCTGATCTTGAACATCTCCAGAGATGGGGTATCTACCACCTCTTTGGGTAACCAGTTTCAGTGTTTCACAGCCCTCATTGTAAAAAACTTTTTCCTTATATCTAACCTAAATTGACCCTCCTTCAGTTTAGAACCATTACCACCTGTCTTATTGACACAGGCCCTGCTAAAACATCTGTCCCCATCTTTCTTACAAGCCCCCTTCAAATACTGAAAGGACACAACAAGGTCCTGTCCTGGAGAACAAAAGTCTTCCTTCTTTTGTCCAGGCTGCACAATGCCAGCTCTCTCAGCCTTTCCTCATAGAAGAGGTGCTCCAGCCCTCTGATCATCATTGTGCCCTCTTCTGTACTCAGTCCAACAGGTCAATGTTGTTCCCATGCTGGGGACCCCAGAGCTGAATGCAGCACTCCAGGTGGGGTTTCACAAGAGTGGACTTAAGGGACAGAACCCCCTCCCCTGACCCGCTGCCCACGCTGCTTTTGATGCAGCCCAGGATACAATTGGCTTTCTGGGCTGTGAGGGCACATTGCCAGGTCATATCCTGCCTCTCATTCACCAGCACTTCCATGTACTTCTCAGCAAGGCTGCTCTGAATCCCTTCATCCCCCAGTCTGTATCAATACCAGGAGTTGCCCTTCCCTCTTGGGTGGTAGTGTATGTCTCAAAAAGCATATGTTTGTGAGTGTCTATGTCCTGTACATGCAGATTTCTCTTGCACCCTACATATTCACCACAGCCTGTGTGTCTGCATATTTGGCTTTCTCCTCATGCCTCCAATAAGCACACATGCTTCTATGTATTCTGGGAGTGGCTGTGAACTTATGTAGTGCCTGTCCCAGAGGACAGACAAGAATAAATTGTACTTGTGTATTGTGCATGAGTTTTCTTCTTATATTTCAGTCTGCCCCACTGAAGGGTCTCTGTCATGGTGCACTCTTGCTAAGGTGAATGAGTGCAATGCCAGGAAGATTGCCATGTTCCTTTGGTCCTCTGAGCTGGTGAGCAGGGAGAGGTAAGAGTGCGACTTCATGAAAGGATGCCATACTTCTATCACTAACCCAAATTCAGGGTTCTTTGTCAAGGCTCAAAGAGTGAGATTACTCAGGCAGTTTCCTGGGGTGGGGAAAGGATAGAATGAGATTTCAGAGCACGTGAATGCATGATATGCACAGGCACAGACTGTGACACTGTCAGGTGGTGAATTATGTGGGTGAGCAACATATGTCTAGCTATAAGGGGACCAGCATTCAGCAGAATGGCTTGCTCCTTACAGGGGCCTCCTGAGCATACAAAAAGTAGATGAGCTTGAAATAGTTCTGCTTACTCTGTAATGTCAAAAGAAAATATCCTGGGCAGTGGCATCCCTGGGGAAAGTGGCTGCGAGAACAATCAACCCATTCAATTTATGAACAGGAGAGCTGCAAGATCAGGTTCTGAAAAACCCTGGCTTTCTTCACAGAAAAGCAACAATACACTTTCTTTATAATCACACAGACCTCTTGGTTCACAAGCAAAGCACAGATGAAGTTCCCTGCTAAGCACAGAGAGGATACGGTCAGGATGAGATTGAAGCTAAGCAACAGGGATTCACACAATGCACATCCACCTGCACACTTTGGTATTTGGCAAGGGACAGTATGATGTTCACAACATGAGGATGTAGTCAGTTACACCAGTGTGACCCAAAGCCACTGGACTGACTTTGGATTCACTCCATACAAGCTGAGAGATGAGTATGGCCAGAAAAATGCCGTTCACACACTGGCATGGATGTGCAGATTTCAGTGGAGATGGTGCACACAATGCAGAGGATTGTCCAGCTGTGACAGCCCTCCTGCACTGCCTAGACTATAATTCAGATACACTTGCATGCACTACTCTTTCACTAACAGCAGCCTTTCATCAGTTTTTCCTGGGATTCAATTTGTTGCCCACAAAATCCTGATAGCAGTACAGTATGTCTGACACTGAACATCTGCAGATGTATCCCATGTACTGCAGCATGCAGCTTTTACCCAGATGTTCAGCAGACAACTCCACTTCCATCTCTCCTGAGCCTGGTCCCTGCTATTCTTTTTAGTGTTGCAGGGTGTTAACAGCCAGCTAATGCTGCGGGATTCCTCACGTCCTGCTGGCTTTCCCTCTGCCCACACAGCCAGCTGCCCACACACACTGAGCTATTACAGCAGTGCTGCAGAATGAAGCACTCTCCATTCCAGGGATTTCACCCCCTCACTGTGCAGTGGGGACAGGGAAAGTGCCACCGCGGCACAGCATCGATGTATTCCCAGGGGCTGCTCCAAGCCAGAGTTCTGCCTTCCAAAAATGCAACACAAGGCCAGATAGGCTATGGCAGATGCTGCTAGCAGCTGCAGGCTTCCAGCTCCTGGTCGAGGGTGTGCACACACATGGCCTCAGCTTCTTACCCTATGGGTCAGCGCCCACATCGCAAACCCCACATGGGTAAACTGGTTCCTTCCTAGAAATTGACAGGGAAACCAACAACCAAATATCTGCAGAGAGCAGAACAGCCTTCCCAGCCTCTTGGATGGAAGTGCACCACAGTGTCACAAGGGGACCCATGTGTCCACTCAGATACCCTTCAGAGAATAAAAATCCCTGCACTCCCCAGAGCTAACAGGTCAGTTTCCTCACTCCTGTCCTCTTACCTGATCTCAGAACCACTAATATGTCATCCTCAGTTCTATAAGAGTCCCACATCTGTCTGATCTAACATTACTTCAGTTCTGGATGAGCTATGAACCTAGCCCTAAAAACCTCTATTCCTAGTTCCTGCCTCATGAAGTCCACAACCTTCATACTACACATATATGAATGCTGTGCATTGGCTCTTTGTCTGTGCAAAACTTGTAGGACTACATAATCCACCAGTCCTTGCTCTGACCAAAAGCCCCAAGCTAACGTTCTTCTAGTATGGGTACATTGCATCCTCATCATTAGGGGACTCAAATGGAAACCAAGACAGCATAAGATAAGAGTGTGATGATGAAGCAAAGCCCAGTACTTCTCATGGCTTGCTCAGATGAGAAAAGTCTCATCAAAAGGCAAAGAGCAAATCTAAAGCTCCTTAAAGGAGCTCAGCTGCTTTCTGCCAATCCACAATAGGCTACATGTGGCCCCATGAGTTAACCTGTGGTAACCTCTGGGCTGTTCTGCTTTTGCTTTCACCTACAGCCTTCTCATAGGATATTGAACTCATATGTCTGACAGACTGGGATGACTAAACCTGGTCTGTCAGGTGAAAATCTACCCAAATATCTGAAGGAAAATGACAGCCAGAGATGTAATTTTCTCTTTATGACTCATACTGGGCTAGCTAAGCTCTGCTCTACCTCTGTCTCTCTTTACTTGGAATTGCCCCATGTTAAGTAACCAGGATTAGTTTTACAGTCTCAGCTTTGTTTGTTCCTTTGCAACAGAGTGGAGCAGGATCCTAGATCCCAGGCTCAGATGGTGGATGCCAATTTGATGGCAACTGGGACTGAAGGGTCACCAAATTCTGAGAGCATGGGCACTAGTCATGGAGCAGTGGGCCTATTCTTCTGTTAGACAGAAGATCATGACAGCACTTGGGAGAGCAAAAGGAGAAAGCTTCTGGGCAGCCAACCTGTGTTCTTCGTTGCACACCCAGATGGTCACGCTCTTGAATATGAAAGAACTTCCCCACAGATGGATCTAGACCAAGGGTCTGTCATCACCTGTTCCTGTGAGGCATGAAATGGACTGGGAAACATGACAGAGGAAGAGTCACTTACATATTGAAGAGGTTCAGTCCAATGCGGTAGAGGCGCTTCCTCATGGTGTCTGTGGAAAGTGTGGGGGACTTGCAGCTCGCTGGATTCTCGCAATGGTACCTGGGGAGGCTGAGGATCATGGCCTGCAGGGCTTCTTTTGAGGACACCTCAGAGGCTGACTTGGCTGAAGTGGAGGTGGTGCTGCTGCTGCTCAGCTGCTCTGAGTTGTCTGCATTCTCAGACTCAGAGCCTTTGCTTTGCCCCATCTCATTGCCAGCATCAAACTGGAGCTTCTGCACTGCCATCTGATCAGGCTCAGCACTGCTGTCTCCCGTGCCATTGGTACTGACATCCACCTCGGTGAACGTGTGGCTGTTCTGGAGAGCTCCGGACTCGGGTAAGCTCTCTGGGGCAGCCGGTGGTTCACTGGCTTCTCCCTCCCCTTCTCCTGGGCTTTCTTCAGCCTTGGTAGCTTGAGAGAGCCCAGCCTGGTCATTGCTGCTGAGGCAATTTGCCATGGACACCGAGGTAGACGATGAGACAGAGATGTTCTTGTTGTCAATCTGGACTGTGACATCTCGAAAAGCCATCATGAGAGTGCTGCTGCTTTTGGGTAGAGTATCTGGCAGGAGACCTTCCTCCTTATCCTTGTCCTGCAGCTCAACTTCTAAGTCTTGGTTTGGCTGCATCGAGCTAGCACTGAAGGTCTCTCTTATCTGGTATGAGCCTCCATCTTGCAGTGAGCACATAGTCTTCAGGCTCCAGGTGCTGAGGGCATCATCAATAGATTTGGCCAGGGACTGGACTTGTTCCGTGAAGGAGTCCTCCAGCTCAGTCAGTGCCCCACTGATGGTGGCTGGCAAAGATGGGGACCTCACCAATGGGATGCCCACGAAGTTGTACCCCTCCACCAGGGCTTTCTCTGTGGAGAAGCTCTCTGAGTTCTGTACCCGGACTTTCCTCAGGGAGATGCGGCGTGGCATGCGGCTCTCCAGCAGCGAGTTGCGGATCTTCTCGAAGTTCTTGCTGAGCTGGTACTGCCGGAAAGCGGTTTGGATGGTGCAAGCAGCCCTGCGAGACACCAGGTGGCCGCCGTATTTGTGCTCTAGCATTTCGATCTGAAAGACATAGAAATGAGACATTTTTTCTTGCTAATTGACTTCTGATGGCTTTTTGTTACCCCTGTTCCTATACTGATTAGTCTCTAATGACTGTCAAGGGAACTTCTAACACTGAATTAGCTGGATTGCTTTCAGGGCAATGCCATATCCCTGATCCCAACAGAAGGTTCCCCTTCGGGCATGGCTGGCTAAAGCACCAGAACATTATGAACTTCCTCACAGCTGTAACATGATTGTGCCTCTTTCTAGAGTGCCAGTCATACAAGCTGGAGCCTGCAGGTGCTCTTCCCTTGCAGACCCACTTCTGATGGCATTTAGGGCAAGCTCATCTCTACAAATACAATATTCCAGCAATGTGTGTTCCTGCTTTCCTGCTCAGCAGTGCTCTGATAATGTCAAACATTATCTCTTGTCTCAGGATGCCATTAATGCTACTCCCTTCCTTAGTCACCTTAGGAAATACTCCCAGGGAAAGCATGTAGAATTCAGAAAAAGGGAAGAAAATTTAATTTTTAAATGCAGAAAATTCTGTCTTGATAATAGCAGATAGTGAGAAATATCAGCTTCCATGTAAGTTAGTTGAGACTGGGTTTGTTCTGAGCTTGTGTCTTCTAAAAAGCACTCTGAATCCCAAAGTATCTTCCTTTCTGATATCTGAGTTTTTAAAGTGTCAGCCAGCAGTGAAAAGAGAAGTACTCAGAAAAAGGAAAGACTCCATTTTGAAAGGTAAAAAAATCTGAATTTTAAATGTTGACATAAAATATTAAGTATAAGTAGATGAAGGATTTACCTGAGCTGGTTACAACAAATACATATGTAAATACATACACAGTACTGAAGTACCACCTCAACTGACTTCAACAAAGCAGGAATGTACGGCCATTTCTCTCCTGTAGTTTAGAATTTATACTTCCTGGAAATCCCCTCATTCTTCCGCTGCAGCTGGGCTTTCACTACCATGCTACAGGAGAATATTAGATGATTTGGTTCCAGTGAGTGACTGACAGAGAACAAGGGCGACAGTGTGAAGATGATGATGGAAGATGGGGTTGAAGAAAAAGAAGGATGAACTCAAACTACCTTCACTGAGGTTTTGGCTGAACTATGAGTTAAACTACATCATTGGCATTTCACAGGGCAGAGCATAGGTGCAGACTGTAGAGTTTATATGTGTGTGTGCACATGTGCTGGTTAAGTCAGGCCTAAATTAACAGAGGATTCACTGCATCATTCATGTGGTGAGTATGAGCTCATTAGCAGAATTAAAGGACAAGTTTACTGACTGCATCCTCACCCCCAGACAGATACCACTTGCTCCTCACCATGCCTTGTTGGCCCAGTACCCACAAGATGAAGAACTGAGCTCACACAAGATCTGAGTTTAAGTGCAAATTGGTTTTGTAGTCGAAGTGAGACTGAGGCATGAGCCTCAGGTCACAGAGTCATGTCATATCATCTGCTCTCTTCTTCTTCTTTTTTTTGACATCACATAAGTTACAGATAAAACCAGCAGTGAGTGACCTAGGTACAAGTGAAGGCCTGGTCTGATAGATGTGAGATGTGTAAATCACCTCTGAAATCTTTCCAGTACTAACTCCTCTGGAAGTAGGGAAGATAATAAGACCTAGAGAGATGACAGGAAGAGAGGAACATGACCCCAGAAGCAGCAAGAGGTCTAGAGATCCTGCTGCACTGGATGGGAGGCTTCCATTTATGGAAGGGAGTGGGGAGTGGAGAACCTCCTTTCGTATTTCCCCCTGGACATGAAGCAGGGACCCTTTGTTTTGTGATCAAACATAAAGTAGGCTTCTGTTTTCTGTATGCCTTGCCCTCGAGCTTTTTGGATAAACGAGGACTTTGCTTATCCCCAGAGTCTGATGTGCCAGGAAAGAGGAATACAGGGACAAAAAGAGATTCTGGGTAGCAAGCAGAAGTGTTTTGCTGGGGTTCTTTGTCTTCCTTTTTGAAATTACCGTCTTAAGTCGCACCATAAAACCAGCACTCCTGTCACATACCTTTAAAGTTGGTCTGCCTGGAAAGAGACTAAGTTATCCCTCATCCCTTCCCTTCAGCAGCAAGGTTCATGCAGATAAATGCAAATCAAACCAGTAACCTGCACAGGCCCATCCCAAACAGTTATTACTGACAACTGACCGTGAGCATTTAATATCATGATTTTGTTAATGAAAATGTAGAGCTAATTGTGTTGGGAGGGAAAGAGGAACAAAAGGGAGGGGCAGGCACAGTTATCTGAGGGACAGAATAATAGTAAAATGAAAATAAAGCAGAAGCAAGAGCCTTACAATTATCTGAGGCTTCCAAGGAGGTGACAGCCATTCTGAAAACATGAAATTCATATGCTCTGATCTTATTAGAGGCCAAGACAAGATGTCATTGCTGATCTGAAGTAAAAGGCCAGTTTATCTCATGCAAGGACAGTTCTCAAAAAGGCAGACTGTAATAACTCCTGAGGAGACATCCTTCTAAAAGTCTAAAGGAATGGTGCAAGCTGTCAGTATCTTCATAAAAAACATCACCAGCTTTTTGCAGTCTATAATTTCAGTCCTCCCAAAGGGCTAAGGCATTAAGGAGCAGAATAAGTTCTAAAGTGAGAGGACTCCCAAACCAGTCTTTTCCAGCTCATACCAGGGGTGTAAGCATGGGTTCTGCATGTGGCCCACTGCCATCTGGCCCTGTTAAAAGCAAGGTGAATCCTACCATATCTTGCTTCTGGGGTAACAGGGGCAGGGACTGTTTGAAAGGATGTCTGAGGAGACTGGCAAAGCAGATGCAACACTCCTATAGAAAAGTGCACTCCCCGCCCTTACTTTGTAGTAGTGGGTCTCTGTTTCTCCCACCATGATGTAGCCATTTACTCTTTACTGATGTCTGAGATGTACACAGTTGCTATCAGATCGAGCTAACTGACAGTCCAAAGGAATTAAGGATTTCACACAGCTGTGTCCTGTGTTTCTCATCTGGAGAGGAGGAAAGGACATCCATTAGCACCACAGCAGTCACAGGTAATGGAGATGTATGTCTGGCTGGCTGGAGGAACCTTCTCTTCCCATTTGAGAGGCAAGAAAGGCCAGACATCATTGGCCTTCTCTCACTCCTAATAAACCCCATGAATCACAAGTAATTGCCTACTTAAAGCTACTCTTCTCTGGGGAATGATCCGACAGCTGGCGCCAAAGGAAAGGAAAAGTAAGAGAGGGATTGGGGGGGATTTCAAAGAATAATTAGCTTAATACATTTCTGGGCCTCAAAATGAACACTCATTCTGAGCAATTCAGGCCTTGTGGCTGAATTAGAAATGGCTGGGAAATATTCATTGCCATGAGGGATTGCACATGAAGGGAGCTTGAACAAGGTCAGCCTAAGGCAAGCCAAAGTGCCAGGCCTGGATACGGTCAAACATTTGAGGTGCATGCCCCATGGCTTTGTTGCCCACAGGCATAAATGCATAAATTTGCCAGGAGAGAATGGGCCTAATCTTATTCTCAGTTAGCACTGGTTTTCCACCCAGGTTGCCACTTAGAATGGCGGTGTGCCACCATGTTAGCAAGAAGAGAATCAGGCTCAGGGACAGAATCTGAGTCACTCCAGGCAATCCATGCATTGCAAAAAAATTTAAAAAAAAAAAACAAAAAACCAGAGCATACATGTTCTCTATCACCCTTCCTTAATGCTTCTCCCTCCCTCCAGCCTTTCACAATGGAAGAAAATTGCTATAAGAGCCACGTGTTAGTGGGATGTTTTCCTTCATCCATGGAACATCTGCCGCCCTTCAGTACAGCCCTTTAGCACAGCCCACATACAGTGTGTATGACAGAAAGCATGCTGCTCTCTCCCAAGATCCCCTCCATTTTCCCACCCTTCAACGGAGTCTAAGCATAGGGGAACTTTAGCACTTGAGTGTCCATTCCAGCCTCCCAGCATAGTGTACTTCTGCTCTGTGCACTGTCAGTAATCTGTTTCATGGGATGGAAAGCAAGGAAGCTGCTCACCAACCCTACAACATGATGCTGAGGGGTAACACCTGGTCCAAGCCTTGCAGAGGAGGCTGTACTCTACCCTCCTTCCTTACTAGCACTCAGTTCTCTCCCAAAAGGTAAATGTGACTTCAATGGCACTGTGAGACTAAAAATGTCTCCTTCCATCCGTTTTTCTTACTGTAAGTTCTAGTAATGTATTTTGTAATTTATTTTATAATTGTGGTATGATTAGAGTTCTACTGGGACAGTGCTGTGTGGGTACTGTCTCTCTTATTCCCATTTAACAGAACTACCTGACAAATAAATTGATAGCAATACCTATAAAAACACATTCTAGAGTGAAAGAATTGAAGAATTAATATGCTTCACCTCCTGAAAATCCCCCCTTCCAGAGCTGGAGGCAATTCACTGAGGGCATCCATCAGGCTGGAGTACACATACTGTAAGCCCCCTTTGCTGCAGCAAGGTGGTTTCACCTATGAGATAGGCTAGGTCCATGCAAGGTCAATCCTGCGAGGCACCAGAAATTAATGAACCATCAGCTAACATGTCTCTCTGTCTCACATGCATCCAGGGCAGGTTTGGCCTCTGCTGCAAGAACAGTAATAGGGCAACGTGACCTTAAAGCTAAAATAACACAGGACAGACACTCCCCAGGACAAAGCAGAGCAGCTCTAGGACATTGAGACTAAGCCCATATATAGCAGTCAAGATCTGGCCTACCCTGAGGATATGCCAGATTAGTTTGTGAAGCCAGTTAATGAGTCTCTCTTGTTTCTTTTTGTGGTGTGAAGCAAGAATTCTGCCTCCATTGAGTATGAGTATTCTGAGAAAGACAGAACTAAAGAGCCATGGTCTCTCTTTTGTTTAGAAATATATGGAGCCATTGATCTGACGTGTATGTTTAGGGACAACAGCCTTAAGGGAAGTGGCAGAGAGATGTCCTAGAAGAAGCAGCTTCTTCTGTGGAAACCTCATTAGCTGAGACCCTTCAGCTGCAACGGCACCACTCCCACTGAATTCTCCCACTGAATGTAATCTGGACATTGTCACTAGTGTTTGCTTATCCTCCTCACCTCACATGCTGCAGGGTCTGCATATCCAACAGCCTCTGGTTTAGCTGCCATACCAGAGAAAAGACAGAAATTATTATTTAGGTTCTGTTTTGCACAACATCTCTCCTGGACTGTAATCTGCAGAGACGCGGAGTAGGGGGGGGCATGTTCCACCTCATTACCTTTGAGGAAGGAGGCCAGCTGCTATTAGCCCCTGTCCCACTGTCCCCCGCTGGGAGTCCACCAGGAGATGCAGCTAGAGATGGGCACACTTGTGCTCTGTAGCCTCAGGCACAGAAGGCAAGGCTTGCAACTTCTAGAACTGAATAATTTCCTCTCAGCCTGGTTAACCTGCCTGTCTCTTCAACATCCACTGCTGGATGGAAGGCAGTGATGGCAACAATACACAAACATCGTGGTAGATGCTATGCAGGAGCCCTCATGCTAATGAAGAAGTGCACTGGGGGCCTCCCCTGTGTGATCCAAGATGACAAGATGGTTCTTGGAGACCTCTCCCATGAGGGAGATTATTTAGGATAACCAGTTGCTGGGAGCCCTACAGGCACTGCACGCTTGTGAGCAAGGCAGCATCTTTGCTTACTGCAGCTCTTGGCTGCCTGCAACCTGTCTCTAAGCCTACACTCACAACCAGTTTTCTAGGTCCATTCTAAACTCAACTGGTTTTCTAGGTCCATTTTGGACCACAGAACCCAGGAAATAAGGAGTAGACACCAGCAGGTTTGGGCAAAAGGGTGACACAGTCAGAGGTGAGGAAGCTACTTCCTCAATCAGCCTCCATCAGCTTCACATAGCCAAAGGCCAGTTCAAGCCAGGCAAAAGCTCCAGCTGAACAAAAAGCTGAAGTATTTGCCCAAAGATGTCCCACCACAGTGTGGATGCAGTCCCACCCTCCCCATCCCCTTCTCCCACAGCCTGAGGAGGAAGCCTTGGTACCTGTTTATTCTTTAGGTCAAGGGAGAGCTCATAATCGGAGGCAGCCGCATGGGAACACGAGGCCGCCCCTTTGCTGCGCTGCACTCTCACTGGGGAGCCCGTGTGGTGGAGGCTCGCCTTCTGCACCAGAGGGGAACACCCCGCTGCCTGCTCTTCTTGGAGCTCCGCATGCTGGGCTTTTAGCGTCAGGGTGTCGGACCTGCCTTCCTGGCCACTCTGTCTGCCGACCTCCTTCGGATCCTCCGTTTCACACCCGGCTTTCTTGCTTGTGGAACCGCTGGGATCGTCACTGTGAACAAAACGCAATGTTTCGCTTTTTTTATTTGTTTTTATTATATTTGATTTATGATTATGTTTATTGTTTGCTATACTCATTCCCTGAGCTGCATTTTAAATGTTTGGGAAGCCTGGGCTGTGAGGGCTTTCCCTCAGTGATGGATCAGATTGATGCAGACAAAACTCTGATCTCTCCCTCCCTAAGAGCAGGCACCCCTGTATAAACCAGTCCTGTGACTCCTGGAGCTGCCCAGCTGCCTCTGCTCCAGGTGCTGCTGTTGGAGGAGATGGGGAGCCAAGGAAGGTGTCATGGCCTTTGGACAGCTCTCCTACCCTCTGGAACAGCTAGCAGCTGGCAGTCACCCCTGTGCCCTTGCTGCCTATTGATCAGCATCTCTCTGCACATCCTGGGTCCCATCTGGCATGGAGACTGGATCCCAAGCAACCTGTTTTCCCTTGTAGTTTCTAAGGGCACGTGGGAAAGAGGCAGGGGCAGCTGAATGTTGCAGAGTTTCCAGAGGAACTCTTGGAGAGCTGAGAGTATAAAGAGGCAGCAGAGCCAGCCAGCCCTGAGATCCTGACTCTTTAAAAGCATGTCTGCAATACAGGCATAGCAGAGTGCAGAGCTTCCATGAAAGAAGCCTTCTCTTTATGACCCACAAATTGCTGTGCCACTGAGATCTTGTCGAGAAAGGAAAACACTCTTTTCTCTTGTCAGCCACAGCAGCAATTGTGTGAAACCAGGGCCTGACAACAGCGCACTCTAAGAGAGCTGACATCTTGCTCCAGGCAGGATGGGATTAGCATATGTCTGATCCATTGAAGTGCTGAGGAGTTCTGTCGTTAACCCTTCTTGTCAAGTAGATTCCAAAATCATCCGATTTCAAACAAGATTTTTGTATTCTGGGGGATGGTTTGAACCATGAGACTGTTTGTTCATTGTTACATTATCCTGCTTCCAGTGGTTACAGAGGAATAATTTATGATTTCCAAGACCATACAAGCCTGAGTGGATTCTGGCTGCTACTGCATCATGGCCATCAAACACAGTTCCACCGGTTTTCAAAAAACAAGTATTTAGTTGAGAACAACATCTATTTTGGAAATAATTAATACAGAACCAATGCATTTAATTCCACTGAAACCAAGGATGCCTCCCATATTGAAGCACGATTAAATTATTTAATTCACTTCTGAATCATATTTCTTTCTCTTGGATTTGCTCCATATACAACTAGTTCTGCTACCATCTAGATAATAAATAATTTTATGATTCATGTTGATGTCAGAGAAAAACCAGGGAAATCAAATATGATTTTCTGTAGTGCCAAAATTACCTGGAAGCATTTAAGTGTCACTTTCAAAAGTGCCATGAGCACTTGAGAGTTCAAGTCTTCTAACTGTAAACAGACGTGCCTCCTAAGCTCTAGAGCACTTTTGCACACTTACTAATACTTTAGGAAGTTTATTCTCTCCAGTGGCAGCTCCTCTGTTCAACAGATTTAACAAACAAATCTAGAAATACTCCCATATTTTCTAAGAGGGCTGCAAATCTGGTGAGCCAAAGACGGAACCACAACTTCAGAACTAAGAAAGATGAAAGATTTAAAGGCAGAAAGCTTCCTCTTTTATGTGTACTACTCAACAGTTCGATTTAAAAAATCAATTCACAGGAGAAATCAGTCTCTTACATAAATCCTATATAGTCAACTTTGTCAAAGCATATTAAAATGCCGTCTTTGCATACTCATCAATCAGGAAATACCATCGTTAAAATGAGGCATAAAATTATTCTTTTAAGTTGTATGCCTTATAAAAGTTTTCATTCTTCTGATCCTGATACTACACCTTCTTCTACACCTAAAGATATACTTCTAAAGTATGTAGCCATTTTTAACTCCTTCTGTTCCATGTTCATCCACATTGCAGGAAATCTTTTAATAAAAGATTTTTTCCTTGCAGCTCTCACTATAACATTTTTATTGGCAAGGCCCTGTTCTATACATTCTAACCAGCAGAGCAGCACTTTTTATCCTCAGCTCAAGGGATAACCAAGTGACATAGATTTGATCACGTTTTCATTTAAGTGCATGTCAAAAGCCCCCCGAGTATTTCAGGGGGAACTGGACTGTGCCCTATAAAGCAATTTCTTCTAGACACATAAGCTCTGATTCAGCAAGACACATGTCCCAAACTGCTCTGCTGAGTCAAGGCTGTGGGGCACAGTGTGCTATGCAGACCTCTTTTAGGGCAGATGAGGGCCTGAGGCAGTAGGCTAGAGAGCCAGTTGACTTCCCTTGGAGCATGAATAGCCTCTAAATGCCAGCAAAGATTCCCTCACATGATTGTCCTCTAAACGCTCGCACACATACGCAGCTCTGTTTTTCTGAGGACCGTTGCTGGCTGCTCGTGGTAGCACATGAAGTGTGTGAGTAAGATTTTGAAGCATTTGGTCCCGTTGCTCTGCAAGGAGCACGTCACCTCTGGTGGGTGCAACACTATCTGTTTGGTTTTCTGTCACACACAGTTTAGAGCCTGAGTGCATAACATTCATAGTGACAGGACATCCTGCATGCGCTGCTAATATAGCAGTGAGACCAGCAGGGTTTGTAGAATCACAGAATAATCCAGGCTGGGAGGAAGGCTGGAGGTCTCTATTATGGCTCCCTGCTCAAAGCGGGGCAATTTTCAAAGACAGAGAAGGTTGATTTGGGCCTTGTCCAGGCAACTCTTGAATATCTCCAGACACAAAGATTCCCCAGGCTCTCTGGAAAGCGTTTTCACTTGCAGCCTGACGAGTCTCACCTGCGGCTCCCACAAATATCCCCTGCACAGCTCTCCCTTTGCAGCCCAGCCCAGAGGCATCAATCCCTGCCGCAGCCACACTGTAAGAATGCTGGCCTCCAGCCCTGCCACAGCTTTCCCCTTTATGTGGCCATGGATCCACTTGATCTGGACCCTGAAGACTGACTCCCCAGCTTGACCTTGGACCTGCCTCATCACCATGGAGCTATCCACTGATGCCTGGGCCGTGTCTGGCCATGGGTACCTTCACCAGACCTGATTCTGACCCTGGCCAGAGAGTCCAGAGGGCATCGGACCAATCCAAAATGGTCAGAAGCCCCCTTTCACCTCATTAGGCATTTAGGTTATTCCTCAAGACACAGGAGGGCCCTAAGACTGCAAGCACTAAGAACACAGGCTGAGTCACAGATGTGTGAGAAGCACCATCCGCCTCAGCACTGCCCTAAGGGAAGCCCCTGAAGGCACAGTGCTAGGATAAGACATAAGCTAACCACACGTACGCATCAACCCTGCCTTCCTCCTCTGTGCGTGCTCTGAGCCCACTGAATACACCCATGCAGAATGGATTGTGCTTTAGTGTGGAATTTTATGAGGGTCAAAATTCGGTCAAACCAAAATCAGATTCCACTGAAGCACTCAAAGGCATTTTTCAGCTAGATGTTTTTATGCTAAATATAAACTTTTTAACCCCATGCTGGATTGGCTGTTGTGCTGTTCAGAACACAATAGAAAACAGTCTTGCTGAAGTGGGAATAGTTTCTGCATGTTCTGTTGTGGGGAAAGAAACCCAGAACTATAAAAAATGGTTGATTAGTTTTACTTAGTATGAAAAAAATTGGAAAAAAAAGACCTACTTCACCTTTGGGCAAACCTGGGAAATTTCATTTTCAGCTGGTATATTTCAGTGACTTACAAGAAGTGGAAAGAATGGGTAAAGACTGAGTTTGCTTAGTAGTCTGAATGTTAGCATTACAGTTCAATGGTTCCACTTACCACTCTGTATTCCTCCCAGTTTTACTCCCATCTTGAACCTGTTTCTGAGAAAGTGTTTTGAGGAGGCCTATTTTTTGTTTTCCAGTAGTAGTAAATGATGAAGCCTCCAATAAGAAATAAAATACACTGCTAAAGATCAAAATTGTCATTGCAGTGAAATATAGGCTAAAAACTTAACAGACTTGATTATTTTTCCCTCTGTCCTGAGTGACACGCTTGATTTGCAGTGGTAGAACACAGGTTTTGTTAACAAATGAAGGCTCAAGAGCTATTATAATCACAATAACAAAAAACACCCCAACAGTAAGGAAGGTAAGTGGGGAAAGAATAGACACAATAGCATGGAAGATCTCTGGGGGGAAAAAGGTGTTATTAAGCAAATTACAGGGATCCACTTGTTTTCCCTTGGTGAGTAAGCAATCAGCCTCCCTGGCTGTGGGAAGCAGGAAGGGAATGGAGCTATTGCACATTCTGTTTCTTGGACGACAAAATTTGTCTCACCACTTGTAATAATTAAAAGTCCCACGCAGAGTCTAAGGTGTGAATCCCAAAGTCCCGGCCAAACTCCAAGTAGGTTAATTCAGTTCTGTATCCCAGCATCACCCCTGCAGTTTTAGCTGTAATCAGTGTTCTTTACCTGCTGTCTTAAGGTATCATATACCACTATTTGTCACAGCTTTTACAGCTACTCTTGCATGATAAATTAAACAATTTTCTGCCAGTCATATGATCATGTAGGGAAGGTTTGCAATTTATTGGAATCAGATTAAAAAAGTGAGATGAAAAATTCAGCTGTTCTCTTCTTCCTAGTTGTTCCTAGGTGACTAAAAGTCATTATTACAAATATATTTCACCTGCTGTAAAAAAAAAATCTCTCATGTTTCAGGTATCTTCTGTTCTTCTGCACTGCTGACTTGTACATGCCTGCTGCAGACAGCAACCAGGTTTATTAACAAAAACAGTGACTAAAGACAATCTGACTCAGGGCTGATATAAAATACTATCACCAGTCTAGCATTTCAAAACAGGGATATCAGGGTTCTGAGCTGAATCTTAGTGTTTGCTTCAAGAAAGCAGGATGGTGAGAAATCTCTGAGACAATTCAGGTGGCACCCATAAATATTTTTATTTAGCACAAGTAAATAAGACTTCTGATACTTAGCTTTTATGTACAGGTTTATCAGGAAGATTTTCTGTAAGGATTAGAGTAAGTGAAGGATGAAGGAAGATGATAGAGGAGAAATGGTATTATGTAGAGGGGTTTTTATTACTTTCTTTTTTCTCCCTTCCTGCTACTTTGGAAATGTAAAGACCAGATCAGTGATATTAAGTTATCAAGCTGGAGAAACTCATGTATCCATTCCTAGTAGTATCATCTCCGCATGTCTGTACAGAGCTGCTGCATTACTGTCTGTCCTGGGAGAGATTTGACTACTTTTCACTTGCTAAAGCATGAGGATGGTGCCCTTCCTTGCATAGTCCTCATCATGTCCTTGCTTCTGGAAATACATGTTTGCTGCTTGGCAAGGATCTGTGCTTCTAACTGACAGCTGTGGACATGAACCATGGTTGTCTGTTGGACCTTGACTGTCAGGATTAAATGTTCCTGTACTTGATGATTTGACAAACAACATGCAGTCCCTTGCCCTCAAATATTTCAAGACAATTTCAAGCTAGACCTGCAAGCAGGAACACACAAGTTGGACGCTCTGCACATTAAATTCCATTACACCGCTGTCAAATACCAGAATCAGTTCATGGTCTAAGAGTAATTTCTAGAGCTCTCAGAAAAGTGTTTACAGGGTAGCTGAGCAACTAAACAGGGCTCAAGGGCCAGAAGAGCTACTCTCCTTGAGGACAGTAATGATACTGCTGTAAGAAACTGCACCTGAGCTTTCTCACCGATCACGCCAGAGCTGAAGAGCTCCCATGTGGTCGTGACACAAAGCTCATCTCTTTGCTCCTTCTCTCCTCCAAGAAGGAAGATTTTTGCAGATAAATAAGAGCAATAACAGAGTATTAAAAATTATCAATGGCACCTCTGGATTTGGTGAGTGGTTTAAGAAACCACTCATCCAAGAAGAGGACATTCAGATGTCCTGTTGTCAGGTAAAATGGCTATGCAAAAAAGTCTAGCTAACTGTACAAAAGGGAGTAATGGCTGTGAGGTGTTACAAAAGTACTACAGAGGCTGATCTCACCTCCTTTTTGTGTCCCTGTGTCACTCCAGGAGAAGACCACATTGCTGTTTCCCATGTATAACTTACCAAATGTCTTCTTCATGATATTCAAGGTCAGTGAGCAGGACTGTGACCTGTAACTGAGGCAAAGACTACATGGACTCGTTGTGAAAGACCACAAAAATTTATTAATCCATTTCACAGAGCTCAGTATGAGGATCAGTCAGTTATTGTACATATACTGCTCTTAAATTTCCATAAGTGATCAATATTATCACGGCTTGAGAGTCACATGAGGCTTCAAAGCTTCACAGATGTCAGAATAAAAATCCCTTACAAAGTGCCATATAGAGAATTAGAAAAAGAGGTCACCAGCTAATGCCAATAGAGCGCAGTCCAGACCCCAAGTCTGCAAGAACCTGTGCTCCCCCTGTCTTTTCTGAGCTTCACTAGTCAGGAAAAAAAAAAAATCAATCAATGGCTGACTTAGCAGGGTCCAAAGTGCGTTTTCAGTTAATTTCATTTCAATGTTCCCTGAAGACACCCATGCCATATGGTGAACGGGTTCATCAGAATTCAATGGGAAAAAAAATGGCTGAGACAGGCTTGGTAATATATTGTGGGATCTTTTCAAGGTTCAGAGATTTCTGATGTGCAGGAAGTCTGAGTGCAAAAGAACTGCTTCTGATTTGCTTTTAAGTTCAGGTTTTAAGGTGACTTGGAGGCAATGCTCTCTGGGAGCACGCTGAAACTGATGGAAGGCAAAAGTCTCTCTTGCCAGAGAGGCAGGGAACTTGGAACTTGATCTTGGCAAAATCATCCCCTGCCAGTGGAGCTGCAGCTTTCTCAGTCTCCTCCAACAAAGACAAATATAGGAACAAGGTTCTGATTTTGTCTACATTCACATAACACCTTGCAAAGCAGTGGCATCAAGCCAGTTCCTCACACTAGTTTTACCCAAGAGGAATTACTGATAATTAGCTGAGCGCATTACCCATCCCAGAATATATTACTTGTTTCATAAAAAGGCTGGCACACACACCTGTAAAATAGATTTGACAGTAGGGTACGGTAAATATATTGGAAATCAATTAAATTTAACATCCTTTAGCACAGACTGAACCAGGCAACATCTTTTCAACATTGCTTAAAGTGGTTTTGGTGATATGTACATTAAGCAGACAGAAAATGTAATAATACTAGCAAATGCCTCCTGTCCCACAGGGACCAACATGCCAAAGTCAGGGCCTTCATTTCAGATTTGGTATTTAAACTTGATCCTCATGTTCTGTGTAATTCCCACATTGTTGTGTTGTTGTGCCTTTTGCTACAGAACAGCACTACAGAAATTAAACTCTTCTGAATCACCCCCATACCCCCATGGTGCAAAGATCATTGGCTGAGGGCTACTGGCTGAGGGCCTGGCTCTCCAGGACAGACTTCAGCCACCAGAGGACTAGGATCTCTGTTTTTTCATGGGGACAGACAGGCTCTTCCAGAGGGTAGCTTGGAACAGCTGACATCTCCCATTATAAAAGGAGTGGTGTTCATGGTGCAAGGCTGGCTGTGCTAGGTAGTGTGGTTGTCACAGTTTTTTTCTTTCAGTTGTCTGAGTGACACCCAAGAATGGCACTTGGATCATCTCTCTGGCATATTCCTCTTTCCTCTTCCCTTCCCAGCCATGCCTCCTATTTCACCAGGGGCAGGAGCACAAGGCTCAGCTTAGGAAGCTTTCTGAGCTGCCTGCCACACCTCGGGGCTTGACACCCCAGGTTGGTTCTGTGCTGTCTCTGCAGGTTAGACAAGGATGTCCCACAGCCTGTCACTGCAGAGGGGGTTACCTGTGGCTGTTTCAAACAGGGCACCTGTGCTTATCACTGAGGTGTGAAAAGCACCAAGTGGACACTGAAGGCAGAGGAGGCCCTACTCTTAGGGTTTAATTACTTTTACTTTAACCCTGGACCTCTCTTGCCTCTGCAATGTTTGGTAAACATGACCTTTTAGAGAAGGAAAAAACAGATGGCATCCTGCATTAGTGTAACTGCCCGCTCAGCACCCTGGGAAAGAGAAACTTGGCTTCTCAGCAGCAGTCTTTCTGCCACTTCAACTCAGATCTCTTGGCTCCTCATCCCTGAGGCAGGTTTGAACATCACCAAATTCGCTGACAAAAGCCTGCCGGTGCAACCATGCAGAAGATAGAACTTCACTGCTAAAACAAGATGAATTTGGGGCTTGGAGGCAGCAGAGTCTCCACAAGGCAAGGAAACCTTGCATATCCCCTCAGCCCATTGCTTTCCTAACCCAGCTGCATGTGCGCTGGGTGAAGGGACACACTCTTGGCATTTATAGACATAGGCAAGGGCTTGTGTGGTTTTCTTTTTCCACCTGTTGTGACTGACCCTGAGTTGGACTGTGCCTCTGAGTTCCATCTTGAGGGAGCAGGGTAATAGATTTCTGAAGGCAGTGAGTGAGCCACTTCACATGGAGATCTTTGTGTAACTCAGAAAAATTTTATTTCTTTCTCAACTGCTTCAGCTATTTCATCTTTTGTGATCACTGCAGCCCAGTAGGACACTGCTTCTATCAAACCAAGCAGAAGGAAGCCTGGTTCTCCTCAACGTAAAGAGTAACACAGCCTCAAATCACCATCCCCCTCAATATAGACAGTCCAAACACCATTCACCAGCTGTAGGAAATCAGGTATGATACAGATTTTAACTTTGCCACTGGTTTGTGTAGGCCTTTGGCTGAAGATCAAGTAAGAAACAGCAAGGCTAGCAATCCTTCTTCCTTTCCCCAACCCAGTGACCACCCCCACAGCCTTACGCAGCAGCCACAAAGCTCTACTTTTCCAGGTTTTAACCTATTTTGTCACTGCTGCTTCACTCACACTCTGATCCACTTCATGTCACTTCTCTTCCCTGAGGCATCATTCCTTTTGCTATCTTTTTTCACTCCCATTTGTCAAACAGCATGACTTAGCAGTTTACACGTTTGGTCATGCAAGCTCATACTCCCCTAGGGCACTTAAACTTCACTTACCTATGAGGAATGAAAATTATTCCCATCCCTATTCTCCATACTCAGATATGGAACATTAGGGGCAAGATCATTAAGAAAAACTGGAGTTTGCCTAGACAAAACCAATCCTACTGTGTTGCTGAGCAGTACTCTGGCTGATGCTAAATGGCTTTGTGCCAGTGGATTGCACCAAAGTCAGTGGAGGATCTAGTCCAGTATGCTCCTTTTTAAGACAATCTGTAACACCCTTCTTATAAGATCCAGTTGTGCTGTAACAGCACAGCAACACTTCTCACAACATCATTCTGCACCATCCAGTTTGTGTATCTTGACCTACCGCTCTCACATTAGTGTATTCCGTGAAATCACAGGCATCTGTTATATTTTGTCAGTCACCCTGAAAGATGTGCAAAAAAGTACCAGCAATGTGTACAGAGGGTAGCCTATCCCCAACCTCTCTCTTTCTCCAAAAGGTGGAATGAGAGAGATTGCAGTCAACCCAGATGCACAGGCAATAATAAAAGCACCATCACCTGTTTAGAGTAAAGCAGCAGCATAGCAGTGTGGGGCACAACAAAGGTGACACACAGCTCTAGGCACTCGGCAAACACAATTTCCAGTGGGATCATGGTACAGTCCATGTGTTGAAGAACCAAGGTGCCAGTCAGAGATGTCTAATAATTACTAGAACACACTTCCAAGTGGCATGGCCAGAGTTAGGATCCTCAGTCTCAAAAGAAAAATCTCACTAAACTCAGATACTGTTTATGCCTTCATGTTTTTCTTCAGCATGATGTTTGTTCACAGAAAATGGAGAAGCCTCCGGCTCTTCTGCAGTTTTTGAACAGGTGATGTGACAGTCCCCAAAATCTCCCAACTTTTTTACATCCACACCCTCAGCTATCTAGCTGTTTGCAGAACCCAAATAGAGTGGCCTGAGCAGCTGTACAGTGTGCTCCTTTTCACCATCTCAGACTCTTCAATTCTTCCTGAACTGTATGAAAGCCTGCCAGGGCCACATGCAGATGAAGGAATTCTGCTGCAGAGATGTTTTTTCAAAAGGAGAGCTTATTGTATTTGAGAACAGAGCCTGTCCCATGGGGGTGGTCAGAAGATGAACCTTCATAGCAGTGAGTTAGTGTTGCAGAGCACAAAAAAGACAAAAGGCCTTTGGATTGAGATCACACTACAAGAAAATGTGTAATAAAAGGCCACAGCCTCACCGCTGTCACTGCCAAAGAATGCTGGCATGAACAGGATTATTCCAGCCAAGGGACCTGCTCATTTATCTTTTGCTCATATGCTCTTGTTCCCTCCAGTTTCTTCTTTCATTTACAGTATATATCTTCCCACTTTTCCTGCTCCTCTCTTGTCATTCCTCTCTGTATAGCATGTTTACCATTCATTTTTCTTACAGTAGCACTGTTTTATTTCTTGGAATGAGTCTTTCTCCCTTTCTTTCTCATTGGCTCTTTTTTCCATCTCTTTGCTCTATCTGTCTCTGCCTTGTAAACCATTAACAAGCATGCGGACAGAGGGTCTACAGAAACCACCTGTCAAGTTCAACAGAACACACCTTAGCATACAAAAGGTCTGGAATGGCTCAGTTTTGGGAGTGAGTGCATCTTGACTGATGCAGATCAGGTCAGATGATATTAGTAGAGGATTAGGATGAATGGTGCGAGCTCCACCACAGTCCATCTGCTATTATATTATCAACCGTCTGTGCCCGTTTTCCAGTGCTAGATCCAGGAATATTTCCAAGGCTGGCATAGCCTCTTCTCTTGCATCTCTGTGGCATTAGCACACAGAAGACACAGGATACAGCAGGCATTTATGTTGCATTCCCCTGGTACCAAAAAGTTACCATGTTACAGGCAAGGAATTCTTCACAATATAGGAGAGAGAGAACATGAGGATCATCTGCAAGCCAAGAATCGTCTTGCATTAATGCAACTAACAGATCTCAACAGGCTTTGAAAGTTTCTCCTACAACTGTAAGGCTGGCTACAATTGATCCTCTTTCACAGATACTACCATGGCCAAAGAAATAGCAAGCACTGTCACATGTGGGAGAAGAGTACTTGAATCCAAGTCCAAATTCCTCTAGGACAGGACCCAGGTAAGCAACAGCAGCAACAGGGGAAAAGTAAGAACTGGAAGAACACATGGCCAGGCAGTGGCTGTATACAGCTTCAGACTCTCAGAAAATATGTGTCTGATGGGCATCTTTGCAGTTTCAAATTAGGATACTTCAAGCATGTTTTCTTTGGCCTCTCTCTCCTGGCATCTTCCACCTTCCTAAACAAAGGTGTTGACAGGGCCAAACAAAGCAACCAATGTGATAGGGAGACTGCAGATTCCACCAGAAAATTTTTTTTCCTGTTGAAGTGCCCATCTATTCCTTACTTTACTTCCCCACCCTCCTGATCTCCACACTTGCCTGAAAGTGGCTGCACCAGCTGTTGGAGAGGAGCAGAGAATTGTCTGTGTGGGAGATAGTGCCAAAATGTCCTGGTGGATCTCCTTTATGGCACTGAGATGCTGCATCTGAAACTGACCTCCTGTTTCTTTGGATGCTTCCAGAAACAGCCATTCCTCCCAGGTCATAGTACCAGAAGAATTGCCAACTATACCTCCCTGAAAGAGATTCCCAAGGTTGATGGTAACTATGATGTTAAGGATGTTCTCTAAAACATTTTTTGCTTATAATTCTAAGTGTTTCCATATTTGCCCTAAACCTACATGCACTAAACACCTCTGTGATTCCGGACCTAGCCTCCTGCAAAGCAATTAAAGCTGCTAGTCCTCCCTGTACAAAACACCCATAAAAAGTGAGGAATCCACTCACTCCCTAGCTTAGGAAGAGTTCAAATCTGTGTCTAGACATAACTCCTCGCCCACATCTTTGTGTCAGACTAAAATTCAAACTCTGAAAACTGTGAGCCAAGCGAATATTTATGTGAACTTTGCTGACCCTTCCCTGCCTGTTTGCAGCATCCCTTCAACCTCCAATCGTACTATCTGGAACAGGATTATTAAATCTACAGGGAGGGAAGAATAAGAAGTAGATGAGCTGTTAAGAAGCAGAAAAAAAAAAATCTTCTCTTCATGCCTGTGACCTCAATAAGTAAAAGAAATGAGAAGGGAAGCACAAACAGGATGTGCTAGCAGAGCAGAAATGTGGCTCAAACTTTTGTGTATTTCAAAACCAGTGGTGTGGGGGACTTTAGCAGGAATGCAAGAAATCAGAGTGAAGAGCTTTGTGTAATGTCATTTGTCCTCAGAGCCACACAAGACACAGACGTGGGCGTAGAGCCTTGCTTTGCACTGGTATGTCCAGCCCCTCTTAAGATTGACCTGGAGTGTACTCCATTAAGAATCAGAGGAGAATTCAGCCTTCGTCGTCCACTAATTGTAGGAACATCCACTTGACACTGCCAGCTGGGAGCCAATTAGGGAGAGTTGTTATGCTTATTTAAGTGGAAGGTTATAGATCTGAATACAGACTAGAATCATCACCATGTTTCACACCTGAGCAAGAGTCACTGAGTAGCTCTGAGCTGAGAGGAAGCACTGACCTCCTGATCCTAAATCAAATATCCTGCCAACAATCCTAAATCAGAAATGCTAATTTCCCACTTCATGAACTGGATTTGAATTATTTCTGTGAGGCAAGGTCAATCTTTTATAAGTTCTGACAAAATGTTGAGTAGCTCAGTTGTTTTTCTGTAATGCTTAAAGAGTGATGGATACTGGTGGAAAATCATCATTCCCCACCTGTTTATCAAAGTACTTCTTGTAGTGTCCAGAAGGAGCATCCACTTGGTGAGTGGTTCAGCTCTCATCAACTTCATGTGCCTCAAACTTAAGGAACATTTCATTCACAACCCAAAGTCTTGGGGATTTCTCAGAAGGATTTAACTGTTAGAGGACCTAGAGTGACCCAAGGGCAAAGTGAGAGCTGTCCTGGGAGGAGAGATGTCCTGGGCTACTGCAGTGGGGAGCCAAAGACGGACATGATGCTCTGACTGTGTAGTGCATTCATGGCTCTTTTGTGCCAACACCTTCCAGCATGATTTCACAGGACAAAGAACAAATGCATGTTACATGGAAACAGAGTTCAGGTAAAGAGACATGAGGAATCAGAGAGAGCAGATCTCTAGGGGTAAATTAAATCAGATTTTGGTTTTTAACCATGTGCTGTTTAGGGGTTAGCATACTCCTATACAGCTCAGAGAGCTGGGAAGAAAGATGTTTGAAGAGGTTTGATTTAAAAGAACTGTCTGAAAACTGTCCATCTACTCACCAGCCTTCCACATATAAAAACAGAGCAACAAGCACAAAGGACCTCTTCCAGAAAGAACACGTATTTTCATTTCAGTACTTTGTTAAGTCACAAGTGGGGCAAGAAGGAATTTCACCAGAACTTCAAGGAAGGCTGGCTTGGAGATGTAGCCTATTGTTCACAGGTCTCCTTACCACTAACTGATGCTGTGATGTCAGGAAGCAACCAATCTGTTATGGTAACTAATCCAGCAGGGCCTTTAGAAATTAATCCACAGCTGTTTGAAGTCTCAACTATATTGAGTTACAATTTCATTGGTCTGTAATCATGAAACTTTGCCAGTTGCACTAATCATGTTTTAAACCCTCATTTAAGCAGCAGTCTCCCTACTTGAAAGTGTGGAAATATTATGGGAAAATATGAACAGAGCTTGCCCAAGTTTTCCACAGATGTTTCAGACTCTGGCCCTTCTGCTCAGTACACCTCAGAGCCCTTCTAAAAGACTGCTCTCTCTTCCTGACAGGACTCTGTTTCCTTTGCCTTAAAAGCAGGTCGGGTCTCATCTGTACTTCTTCAAGATAGGAAGGACTTTCTCTATCCCACAAATACAGTGGAACATTCTCCCTTCCCAAAGAGTTATCTGGGGTCTGATCCTGCCCTTTACACAAATGTACCCAGATCCCATCCATTCTCTCTTATGACATGACGCTTCAGCACTCCAGTGCTATCCCCATGTCCATTGCCAAAGAGGACCTGTCCCTGGTGCTTAAAGTTTTATGTAGAACTTTTCCCATTGCTGAAGGAGAGGTGATTTTCTGCTGATTTCCTATTCAGCACCACAGACGAGCCAGAGGCAGGCTCCGAAAAGCCTGGGAAAGGCAACTGAATGAATACACTGTTCCCTCCAATTGTGACTCCATCATTTCCCCTCATTACTCTAATAGAAACAAATCTTTCTCATCTCAGCCCTATTACCTCACACAAAGGAAAATGGTATGTAATCCTGTTAGAGCTGGGCTACTGTTGGACACATTTTAAGGTCATTGTTCTGGGATGCCAGTCTCCACTGTGTGAGTCTGGGAGAAGTGGGAAATGCAATTACTAGGCTATTCAAAACCCCAGAATGAAACCCCACTGTTAACAGGCAGAAGCCAGTAAGAAAAAGAGCAGTTGCTTTATGAAATTACAGGGTTTGGCTAAATCAGAGTCTAATCAGCACCTCTGTAAAGGAGCAGGGTTAGCTCCTACTGCCATCAATGGAGTTTATTCCTGTCACTCAACCTGATCTTTGGCATCCCCAATGGAAACCCAACCTGCAAGATGGCTTATGGACATGAAGTCAGTGGTGTACAAGTCCAATGGAGACAATGGTCATCCATATACAGGATTTATACTGCACTTTGAAATAGGAAAGCCCCTAGAGTTCAGCAACAGGAATCTGCCTTCTGCTGCCATCACCTCATCCTGTACTTTGGCTCTGAGCTTCTTGGCAGAATCTGGGATCAAATCTGTCTCTTAATATTCATGCCCTACAGCACCAGTCTTGCTAATTGCTGGTGCAACCCAGCTAAGCAGCCAGGTGGGAAATTTGCATTGCTAAACTCACGGAGCTGTAACTTCCCCACAAGGAATTCACATGCTGCAGGAGAGAAGGGGGCTAGCTCTGCTTGTGGCAGTCAGTGAAGCAAAGCAGAACAATATGAGTGGGAATAATCCCAACCGCCTCATTGAGTTGGCTTCTGTTGAGTGGTTAGACACTGACATGTTCCTAATGATTCCCATCCGTGCGAAGCCAAGGCATTTTTAGCTAGACTGGTAGCAAAGAAAGAGTCAGAAATCTTGCAGACAAACATTAGGGAAGACCACATAAGAACAACAATGACCACCACAAACTACAAGCAGAGGCAAACTTTTGTCCCAGATTGTTCCTGGCAGCCAAGCTCCTACTGTTATTCCCTGCATTTCCTTCTCCTTTTGCCCCTCACTTGAGGTGTATGGCTGCTCTTGCTGGTCTTTCCTGAAGTCAGGCAGGCACTCATCTTACTGCTCTGATGTTCCTTTTTATTTTCACCTTGCCTGCTGTGTCACCCTCCTGCTGGCCATGTTCCCTCAGTCTCCCAAAGGATTCATATCCCACAGGATGAGGCTGGGTTCCTGCTGAAAGCAGGACCATTCTTGCAGGTCCCAGAAGGAAGGGATGTGGGCTGAGGTATAGCTCCTGATAGAGGAGGAGAAAGCAGCCAATCACTGCTGGAGTCCCCAAGTCCCTTGAAGAGATGAGAGTCACTTCCCTGTTTATGCTCTTTATTAGTCCCTATTCTCTTTAATCGGCTTAGACTGATGAGCCGAGGCAGCGGTAGGGATCAGCCGGGCTGTTTAATTAAAGGATTGCAGCTCAGCCTTGCAGTTTGGGGGTTTGTGTAAATGAGCTGCAAGTACATTATTTAATCTGCTTTGCAGAGACGAGTTGAGGCATTAATGAAGCAAACTCTAATTAAAACTAGATGGCTGACGGTTATTAGTGGCATCAGTTCTGACAGGATTTATCTCATTTAGGGAAACGATCATGGAAGAGGAAGAAAAAGAATAAACTCAAGCTGGTTTATCAGAATTCACCACAGCACCACTTGTGACTGGCTGTCCATTCAGCAGGACTCAGAAAAGCTCCACAGGGAGCCCCTCTGTAAAAGGCTCTCCCATCAGGAGCCCTGATGAGCTTATTTAGGGATACGTTTGGTTCTCTCAGGAACTGATTGCCTGTTCAGGCTGTCTGACCCACACATTTCAGTCTTGATTGACTTTTGTTGTGCCTTGGTTCCATGAGGAGCCTGTTCATGATTTGAGCAGGGTGACAGGCTCTGTAAGCTTCTCCCAGCAGTGTACCAAGCCATTCCAGAGTACCATATGGACATCAGCTCCACAGTGACTCTGAGTTTTTCACTCTCTGCCATTATTCTTTTGCCTTCCACATTGCACTGTATATGTAACTTCAGACAGGAAGGAAGCCCATGGCTGACTGCAGGACCTGGCAGAGACTAGAAGATGTTTTCTGGCCAGCATAAAGTTGACTGGTGAGTTTAACAGTGCTGCATGTGCTCTGCTTTTCTTCTTGCACAGTGTGGGAAGTAGTGATGCTCTTCTCACCTGGGACAGTCACATAGAGAGATCACACATAAAAGCTGCACTTCAAAGAGCAAAAAATTCTGTGTGCCTGTTTCTCACTTTCCAATAGCCATGGTGGCTTCAACCATCTTTATCTCTGCACCGAATATTATGTCACACACAGACAGATTCAGGACTACAATTGGAGTCTGGAGACATTAGAAACAGAGATGACACAAGCAAGTTCTGGGAAAAAAAGTAAGGAAAGCAGGAGGCTTGCAGAGTGGAACAAGCTATAAAAGGCATAAAATGGATAGGCATAGCTCAGTATGAGAAACCCCTTAACTAGAAGCCCAGGTGCAACATGCTGTTGGGGTCATTGTCATTCATCCCACTTCAGAATTTCCTGGCTCAGATTCATCTTTGGATGGAACTTCCCAAAGTTGCTTCATTACTGAAACAAATGATTGCTGCTTCTTCAATTTACCTGTCAAACCCCAGCAGTAGAAGGGCAGGCAAACTCAGGCTCAAGGGATGGTCAGGGCTTTTGAGAGTCACCAGGACAAAAAGGAAAGCCTGACAAACAACTTGACAAAAACAACAGTAAAGCTAAAGACTGTTAAGAATGTCAGCCTTGGAGAATAAGAAAATAATAGAAACTAAAGAAACTGATCAGAAGTAAGACGGAGGCTGGGACAAGAATGGGGCACAGTCAAGGATGAGGGTAAGAAGATAGAACACCATGGCAAAATTGAGCCTCAGTTCAGACAAAATAGAGCACTTAACCAAAACTCTCTCACCCTAGAAATACAAGGGAGAGAAGGTGGCTGTCCTTACCACAGAAATCTCTGTGATCTCCGTCTCTGCTGTCTCCTCCTTTTCCTTGCCAGCATCTCCCCATCTGCCATGGAGGTGCACAGGGCTGTCATGCAAACTTTACCAATGCTTGAGAGCCCTTAGCACAGACATCATGGGGGGTTAACCCTTCCAACTTCATACAAAAATGGGCAGGAGGGTTCCTGCTCCTTTACCCCATCTCCCAGTGTGGCTGAACCCTACTTTTGACCATACACACCCACTCACCCCTGTTCTTGTCCCCGTTGTCCAGCAGTCATGCTTTTTCTTGGAAGGAAATCAGAAACCACAGTCTGCTCCAGTAAGCAGAACAAACAAGAGAAATACCATTTGAAAAAGCTGTAGCCTCACTTCTGCAATTCAACTGCCCAATTCAGAACTTTCCCTGGTAACCCAGGCTTCTTACACAGATGCCAAAAGTCAGATGCAGAAGTCTAGCAGTGTGGTAGGAGAAATCTTTAAAGAGAAAACTCTTTGCTGTTGACAGAATGGTGATGAGGCCTGAGAAAAAGGGGATAGTCTGTAAAATGGAAGCGTGGGACGTTGTCAGAAGAGGAGATGGCAAGAACAGAGGGACAAGGCCAAACACAGAAGCTATATGCAGTATGTGCATCTCAAGTACTTTTGAAGCTCCTTGAACTGCTTTTCCTTGGCACTGATGCCTTTCACTGATGGGGGAGAGCTATGAGGACTGCTGGTGTCCCCACACCTGTCTGCGCTGGATACAAGTTGGTGATAGTTAACAGTGCCTGTCCATAATTGTTCTCTGCTGGCAAGCTCAGACCATTTTGACACACGTAAAACTGCTCCCACCCATTCAGTCTCAGGGTGTGAGACAGAACCCTGCGTTTGTTTGGTGACTTTTGCTGTAGTTTAAAGGTTGTGGATCTATACTGGTATGTGTTCAGGAACCTTATAGTGTGGGATAACCAATTTGAAGGAGAAGAGAAGCATTTGTATGTCGGTGTCACAGTGACGCAGAAGGGTAAGAAAAGATACAAGCATTAATGTGGGCTGATGGAAGTAGACGGTTGAGGGTTTGTGAGCAATTGCACAACAATACAAACAGTAACCTCTGGGAGGGAAAAGAGAGGGACAGCAGTGCTGGGGACATGGAACATAAGGGAGGATGGTGGAGGATTGGTATGTATACTATGTGAGTTTTGTCTGGGGCAAGAAGATTAGTGATGGATGATAAGGAAGTAGGAAAAATAAAGGTCTTGCTGGCAGCAATTTCCCACCTTGGTGAGGAGTCCGGAGACGGAGGCTTCTGCTCTGCATCAGCTGCTGGGCAACAGAACTGGTGTAAAACAGTTTCATTCCTGTAAGAAAAAACAAACCATAGCAGGTCAGTGTTCAGTTCACTCCACAGAAAACTCAAGGGAGAATGCCTTTTTCAGAACTGTTCCAAGAGGACAGTGACTCCCAGTGATACTGAAAGAGCAATCTAATCAATATATGAATATTTTGTACTATAAGGTGGTGGGGAGAAGGAGGCTGGCTGACAATTTTATTCCCATACCTTATCTGTCCTGTTACTGATGTCAAGCTATAGAGAATGGGACAAAAGTGCCCAAATAAAAAGTTTTGCTTCTATCAGTATCTGTCTCATGATCCCACACATCTCATGAAAAACAGTTTTGCCTGTCTCTAACTTTTATTTGTTTTGTGACAGAAACGTGTCCTTAGATCTGTTTCCTATACACTGTTATGCAAAGTAGTTGATTTTTTTCTTGACAGTGGCTAAATTACCTCTGCAGACATTTCTCCTGAAACCTCTCTAGAGACGAGAAATGGCCTCAGCACTTATCATTGGACATTACCAGGAATAGTAGTGGAAAACTGACAGAACAAGCACAAGTCAGGGGGCTAAGATCATGATGAGAGGAAGGGACCATAGCAGAGATAAGCGAAACTATAAGAAGTAAAAAATTTGAGCAAAAGAGGAAAACAGAAGACTAAAAATGTCTTTATTAGATAAGAAAGACAAAATAATTCATTCAAAGTGAGAAATCCTAGTGTCACAGAAATTTTTGACACTAGGTAGGTTTATTGGAAGAGACCAATTATGGTATTTGGTAGCTTGAGCTTGATACTCTGAAAGAGGGAACCCAAACAAAGAAACACCTGGGCAATTATACCCTTATGAGCTAAACTCCCCATCCCTCATGTGACAGTCTGGACCAACAACATTATTAGGGGTCTTCTCACCCTTCCCTGGTTTGGTGTTTTGTTGTCAAGTGGTTGCCATGTGCTCATCTTTATATCCTCCTTATGTCAGCTTCAGTGAGGGTTTTGGTCAATTCTGTAGTCAATGTAATATGTTTGCTGCAGTTCATATACCATGATCCACTTTATCTATTAATTTTTAAGTAATATTTAAGCTACAGCTTTGTCTATTCTAACTATTATTAATGTTCAGGCTGTTAGCTTCAAGTTTCCCTACAATCTGTCTTTGACTTATACAACACAGGCATGCAGATCAGGTAAAATTCAGCTTTCAGCCCAGCAATTATGTCAAGCAAGTACTAGGCTACCTTCAAGTAATATAAAATTTTCAACACAAACTTCCAAAACTGCTCACTGATCTTGAATGACTTGTTCTTGGGTCCCTTACCTCAAAGCATTGGTTTTCCTGGGTGTTGGGCACATAGCACAGTATTGGAACCTGGTAAGAGCTGCTCAAGCACCTCCAAAAATTAGATCCTTCAAAGAGACCTTCAGAGAGGCCCTTGAGCACATATCAACAACTAATTTTGTATTGTGCTGACCTTCACCAATGAAAAGGAGTCACTAAAAAGAGTCACAGTTCCAAGGAGGGAAAGTACTAGGGGAATGGAAAAGAAAATTAGAAGAGGAGAAGAAAAGCAGACAAGATAAAGCAGGCTGAATCCTCAGGTAGCATAAAAGTACCCTGTCTCCAAGTCAGTGGAACATCACTTAGAGCTCTGTTCTCAGTACTAGTGTGGAGACCCAGGGCTCAAGTGCAGTCATCTCCTTTTAAAAATATTTTTGCAGCTTCTAACCCAGACATAAGCAGTACAGCTGAGTCTCCTGGCTTGTCTTGGGGGGTCTCAGATTCTTCCAAAGGCCCTGTCATACTTTCCACCACTTTGAAATGTGAAGCTTGTCACCTTTTCCTTTTTCAAAATCTAACAGACATGGCCATAAAGATAGCCAGATTACAGACAAGGATAATACTTTTCCCAGCTAGCCTAATAAAACAAACTGCTTAATTCTTCTACTTCTTGGCTTTCAATGCATTCTCAAAAGAAATCTTTCCTTAGAAACAACAGGAGTGGCAGGAGCAGCACAGCAAGGCGAAGACAAAAGCATTAGCTTTACTTTACTGACCTCTAACCATGCCCTCAGTCTCTGCCTGTGACATATAACCTGCTGGAAAAGAGAAGACATGTTTGTGTGACATACCAAATTCATCTCCTTGGCCTTCCACTTCTGAAACTACTCAGCTCACAACCCTTCCCTCCTGCCAGTCTGGTTATTGTTGGTTCTCATTACATTATTTCTAATTTAAACTTCTCAGGTGGCAGGCAGCTGTCTGACTGATGTGTCCAAAAACTACTTGTGTTGTCTTTTCACTGAAGCAAGTGCTGGGATCACATTTGAGTCTATGTTCAAGCAGGCTCACACAAGTACCCCAGCTCTTACCTCCTTCTGCTTCCAGCTAAAATCTGTCAGGACACTTGATGAAATTTTGGTTTTACATAAAAACACTTATTCATCAAATTTAAACTATCTGGTGAAAACATATGGGGTTTGAAAAAGACTCTTCAAATTGGAGCGGTTTACCTGGACTTCCTGGCAAGCGGCTGGAGGACCGTGTCTCCACATCTCCCATCTCTAGTGCAGCTATGCCATACATGCAGCCTCTTGGAGAGGGGTCACCAGGTTTCCCACTCTGCCCAGATCCCAAAGCAACAAAGCTGGGTGCTGGCTAGTCCATGCAGTGTGGAGGACCTGAGCCAAGGCAGTGAGCTCTGGAGAGCAGCCCTGGAGTCACAGACATCATCAGCTGCAGTATGGCAATGCACAAGGCTCTCAGCTGATGCAGCAACAGCTGGCATCCATTCTGAGGTGCATTCTTCATTTCAGATGTATTACACATTGACATTTCCTATTTTCATCTCTACAAGATCCAATGAGGGAGGGGGGGGATGGGGGGGTGGAAAGGGCCTATTTCCAGATAAAAGTAACAACATACTTTTGAATCACAGAATCATTTATGTCAAAAAAGATGTTTAAGATCATCAAGTCTAACCATTAACCCAACACTGCGAAGGCCACTGATGAATCATGTCCCTGAGCACCACATCTATATGTCTTTCAACTACCTCCAGGGATGGTGACTCCACTGCTTCCCTGGGCAGCCTACTCCAACTCCTGAGCACCCTTTCAGTGAAGAAATTTTTCCTAATATCCAGTCTCAGTATCCCCTGGTGCAACTTGAGGTCAATTTCTCTTGTCTTGTTGCTTATTACTTGGGAGAAGAGATCAACATCCATCTGGCTACAGCCTCCTTTCAGGTAGTTGTAGAGAGCAATAAAGTCCCCCCCCGAGCCTCCTTTTCTCCAGGCTAAACACCCTCAGCTCCCTCAGTCGCTCTGAATAAAACTTGTGCTCCAGGCCCTTCACCATCTACCAAATGGAATCTTCCAAAAAACAGACACCCCACAATTCAGCCACTTCTAATCTATACATTTCCCTAACTTAACTACACTATTCTCTGCTTTTATTTGAATAGCAGATGCATCACTTCAATTCTTAATTACACATGAAGAAAGCAAACAAGAGAGAGGGAAAACATGGGGGAAAAGAGGAAGGAAAGAGGATAGGAAAAAAAAAGAGAAATAGAAGCCTGTATTACAGATGGAATGCCTTGCTAGTTAATTATCATGATAGAAACACAGAAAAGTAAAGGGGAAACAGCAAAAGGAAGAGTGGTGTGAAGTTTCAGGACTTCAGGCTTAGTCTCCTGTGGGCGTTTTAAGAAAAAAAAAAATCTCACAGATCCTCTTCAGAGAATCAGCACATTCTGAGCACTGCAGCTGCACAGTCAGCTGTTGACTCTGGTTCTCATGACTTCTCATGTGTGCTTAAAACCAACCTTCGGTATTTTCTGCCCAGACCAGAGTTGTCTTGAACTTCTGAGATTCCAAGATCTCTGGAGTAGTTGTGAGCCTGTGTGCTGGTTTAAAGGTAAACCAGCAGGAGGAATGAGTCTAACTCACAAAGAGATTACAAGTCAGAATTACAGTTTAGTAAAAAGATCACAATAAGTACAAGGGTACAGAGGAAAAAGGTCTGTTTAACCCACAAAAACAAGTGTGTAACCCAGCACCCCTGGGGTACAAACAAAAATGGTGATTGTCAACCCCTGTGC
>JAWWEU010000040.1:67202376-67228638 GCA_035583155.1 Acropternis orthonyx | reverse complement strand
AGGTGGAACTCTTTTCTATGGGGCATGCAGTCTCTTTCCAGGTTCCACGGTTGAAGAGGAGACAGAGGGTGGTTCCTCTGAGGTGCAGGGTTGGTAGATGAAAGAAAAATTCCAAGATTTTAAACCCATAACAGCCTGACATAACCACTACCAGATGCTGATCATGCCCACAGGCAGAAATCTGCCTTCAGGCAATTTGGGATCCTTGTATCCCCCACCAGAAAGCCACCAGGGAGGTGGTGAGGAGCAGATACTGCCTGATGGAGGCAAATATATGAGGTGTAAATGAGTATTCCAAGACTGTGCTGAAAGTTCTTCCCCTGACTGGGTGCAGGGAAGGATATCTTATTTTCCCTATTAAATCCGAGTTCCTCAAACGCCCAAGAGCAGTTGGAGCTCTTAGGCTGTTTACATTCTTCTTTTACAGCTTGCTTCTCCTTCTCTTTTGTGCTATCCAGGCATGCCCCACAGGGACTGGGTTTCATCTTGGAGATTACCCTTGTTCATTTTCCTCTTTCTTTCCATCTCTTGATCCTGCATGTATCTGATATTTTGCAAATCCACGACCTAGCTTTTGCAGCACCCAAACAGAAGCTGGGAGAGAGTTACCTTGCTATGGAATAAGTGGACCTACTCCCACCCTGAAGAGGCTGTAGTAATTGTTATCAGGACAAAGCAGCTCTCATCTGGGTGCAAAAGGCAACTGTCCTAGGGCCTTACTGCCACTTCTAAGCCTCAAGTCAGTGCCCTAGGAAAGCTACTGTCTTCATAATGCTGTGAAGTCTTCAGGTAAGAAGTAATTTTTGTTTCTGTAATTCAAGAGGGCCTATAGTAAGTTGCAATGGCTGGTGACTACCTGGATTTCATTCCTCTGTGGTGTCATCAACTTTGCATGTTTAAAGGGAGATACATAGTATCTGTCAGAAGTCAGTGTAAGACTTTTGATGGTAGGATGTTTTTTCTTTTTCTGTGCTTTCTTTTTATTTTGTTTTTAAACAAATCTTACTTCACAAGTTAGAAAGGCTACATAAAATTTGAATATTCAGCCCCTGAGGAATTAAACACTAGAAAGCATAAGGTTTCTTTTACACCTTTGAAAAACAGTGAGGAAGGCAATGTGCTTTCAGTCACAGTAGATTCAGACTCATTACTTTGGGGAGCTGATCTGTAATTTTGTTTCTTTTAAAATGCTTCAGGTAGGTGGCAATGGACTACCAATGAAAAGAGTGGGTCCAGGTCTTGCTTTTCTGGACTGTTTCTTCCTCTATATCCCTGCCTTGTCTTCCTCCAACTTGCAAGCCCTTGCAGATACTGAAATTAAACAAACACTATCATAGACAGATCAGGGAGGCGATTTGTGGAGATAATTTCTCCCCATCTGTCAGGATACTGCTGAACTGTTCTGTTTCCAATTTACTGATTTAAAAATAATCAAATTATTATCTCTTGGACTGTACTCTGATGAAAGCTTGGAAGAGAAGACCAGCAAGAAGAAAAGGAGTTCTGGGTGAGTGGAGATGGGTGGTACAAAAGAGGAAGGGGCTAACAGAGAGGAGGTGGCATGCTGAGGTGCATATTGTCAGCACTATAAGACTAGTATGTGAAGGAGCAGCAGAGGACAAGGGCAAGCATAGATGCAAAAGGAGGACTGGGAACAGCCTGAACCTGTCAGTGCTTTGCTCCATCTAGCTGGGACGCACGCTCCGGAGGCAAGGATTTGACAGTCCAGACCTATCTTAAATGCAGAGAAAGCTTGGCCCAGTAGTTACCCATGCTGTCAATTGAAACATTAGCCCTCTCTCCTCGGAGAGAAAACAGCTGACTGAATTTTATTCAGTTGGCTTCAACATTGCTCCTGACAAGAGGTATCCTCCAGCCAGCTGCCTGCAGCCTCAATAGGGGTATCTGTGAATTAACTGTCCAGCCACAGCAATTCCTGCTCTGTGATGAACTTTAGAGAGGCTTGTGCCAAACCTCCTGGCTAGCACAAGCTGTCTAGTCAGCTCAGGGGTTAGCCCTACCTTTCTGGCTTCTTAGAAAGTTGGACTGTGCTGCAAAGGGGCCGTCTGACTCATGTTGGTCTTTACAACCATGGATCCCACGGAGCTAAGCTTCTTTTCTCTTAAAAGCAGGTGCTGTAGAGGGAACAAGAGTTGAGCTGCACAATTCGAAAGTCTCTGTAGCTACCTAGCTTGCACATCACAGGGCAAAAGGACAGGAAACTTTCCTAAGATTGCCTTAATGCTGTACCTGTCCTTTGGACAGGTGTCTGGGGCTTTATATTCAATCAGTGTTGCCCACCCTAAGTATCAGTGCCTGCTAGTTTAGCACTGATGATAGAGGTCTTGAAATAGAGATGCCTGTCTGCTGAGAGTTATATTACGGTAAACAAGTCCAACCTCTTTTTCTTCTCCTGTACCCGCACAAAAGCAAACCCCCAACCCAGACAGCATATGGAAAACGGTGGTGCTCCCTGCTCTCCAGCAGTCAGCTTTAATTAAACAAATACCCTGTGTGGCCTCTTCCCAAAGATAAAGAGCAGCTCCGTGTTTTTCTGCATGACTGATTTTAGACTACAAGAAATGCCAAAACAAGACAGAATGAAAACTGCTCTCATTACGGGTACAGAGACCGTGCTTTCCTCTATCATGCTGCCACACCCCTGCATCCCACCGTGAGTGCCGCCCTGGTCAGCTGTGTAGGACTGCTGGCGTGGTCCTAAAAGAAGATCACTGGCTTCCCCAACTGGCAGTACTTACTAACCCCTGTAGCCTGGACCTTGAGCCCTACTGGCCTGCATATGCAGTACCCTCACCCTTGGCCCAATCGCACAGCAAGTCCTTAGAAATCTGACAACACTGAAAGGTGATGCCTCAAGCAGTGCTCTGTCAGTAAATAAAAAGTTCAACCCATGCAGCCTTTCTGCTTTCTCTTTAAAACTCCGCTTTTTAAAGAAAAGCTAGAGGCTTTGACCAAAAGTCCTTGTTTGCAGTCCTGGATATCTCAGCTTTCCTGGAGTCCTTTGCCACTTGTCTTTATCTTGCTTTTTTTCAGATAGCTGCCAAGAGAACAGATGGAGTCACAGAAAATCATGGCCTAGTAGGGGAAGATTAAAGGCAGAAAGAGTCAAAGGAGACCTGAATTCATCTCTGATTAAGTTTTACTGGCTGCTATCTTTCCTAAGATGAGTACTGAAGAACCACAAACAGGAACTATTCAGCAATGCTAAATTTATGAAAGGCCAGTTGCACAGCCTTCTGACTCCCACAAAATTACTTCTACCTACCAAAGGAGCGGTGACACAACCTAGCTAAGGCTAGCTAAAGACCTTACTCCTTCCTATCATCTCCCTTCTGTGATAGATCCATTTTTGACTCCAGTCAACCTGGAACTGAGAGATGAAGTGAGATCTGAATGAGGCAGTGTTTCCAGAAGCGTACCTTTTAGCAACTAGCTGTTTCTCCACTGGTTCTTCACTCTTCATGCCAAAATACCCCCATTAAAACTTTACAGCTGTTTTAACTGCTCATCACAATTGCAGGGCATTAGACTGGCAGTTGAGTATGGGCAGAGTTTATATTGTAAGGCAGAAAGCCATACAAGATTAAAAATAAATTCAAGGTAATTTCCGTAATTTAAGTTCTTTAACTCCTTGTAAGTCTGATGGCCTCCTCATTGTTATGGGATACTGTTGACAGTATTTGACAAGATTCAGAGAGGAACTGAACACTTTAAAGATTATCCTATGGGAATACTTAATGCCATATCTTCCTGAACAGTTGGTTTCTCAGCTTACTGTAGTTTAATATATAAAGTGCAGGCATTTCTCCCGTACATCTTCACTCTTACCTTGAGGAAATTCTTTGGGGAAAAGCCAGTGTATGGGACTCAAACTTCTCAGCATTAGCAAGTGGCTTTTATGAGTGTCCTATAGCTGTCTACTGTGACTGTTCTTTACCTTTCCCTCTGGAACATCTGATGTTGGCTACCTCTAAAAAACAGCTACACAAACCAGATTCACAAATGTGACTGAGAGTGTTAAGGGGCAAGGGGCTTATTAGCCAGGATACTGAAGTGTAGGAGTGTAACGAGACTGAAACTGTCATGTTATTTTACGTTCCCAGTAACTACTGCAATCCCAACCTGAGTGTCCCTGGGATGCATCTTAGAAATTAACTGATTTGGTAAACTTCTCTGAATCTTCTCTTTTGACTTCTGTATTCAGTCAAAAAATGTCCCACTATTAATCCCCAAAATGGAGAATGAGACCAACAGAGTCTGGAATCAGATTTGCGTGGTATAGTGCTGAGATAAAACTACAACAGATGAAGCAGGGGGAAGAACTGAGCAAAAGATGATAGGAAGTTGATTTTGAATTTGTGTGTATCGACCTTGCAAGCTCTTACCAAGACTTTTAGGCTACTTTGGTTCTATTGCCCCCTCCTTAATTTCTTAGCCTCTGCCTCTTCCTAAACTCCACATCTGCTGGTTTTATGACTCTGGATTTATCTTGCTCTCCAAGTAATCACTGTCTCAACTACCTCATCAAAAACATGCTCTCAGGTGGCAGTGGCTATCTGTACTCCTTTAGCCATCTAGAAGGTCAAAGTCACATTTGTAAAGGGCTTCGTTGTGCCACTAAAGTCCTTGCAGATCTACCTTATATCTGTTTCGCATACTTGCCATTGACTCTCTGGCCTGTTGCCTTCAAGGGCAGATGTCCATAACGTATCTATGTGCAGAGAGCCCATTACTTCCCCCAAATCAAGCATTTTCTTAACTTATTTCAGAGCAGTGCCTGTCTAGCTCTGCCTGTAATACTTCACAGGCTTAGTTATCTAATTAATTGTATGAAAAAAAAAAATGAAATGTCTAGATGATGTCTAGATGCCAGCACATAGCTCCTACCTATCAAATGCAAATTGCTGAAGAAACCTCATGGCAGTGGCAACACAATGGATGAAAGTACAACATATACATACATGCCCAGTCTTGCCAGGATGCATGGTAGATCTTCTTCTAGTCCATTTGAGCCCTATCATTATACAGGTCTTTCTTTAACATTCACAAAGCTGTTCTTCCTTCTTCCCTCCACCTCCCAAAGTCATGCTAGGAGGGATGAAGAGGGAAGAACTTGCCAGGAGCATCTATTCTCTCTACTTGCTTGCCAATAATGAAAAATCAAATATGTTTTGTAGCCTGGAACCTGGCTTGCCTTGAACATGTCATGAGTGTTGGAGAGAATATCTCTTTCCCAGATGTTTCTCTATTAATTTGATCAGTGCTCATCCTCTAAAACCTATTTAGCACCTGCTTAATCATCATCTTGTTTCTTGTACAAATTCATTTCAAGTCATACATTTTTTGTATAGCATTGCTACAAATTTCTTTTTTTTAGTGCTAGGAGATGGAATTCAGATGGGATTCCCATTGACAGAGCATTTACATTTTTTTCACTAGAATATGTTGATTTTATAGACCTTATAAAGTACCTTGAAACAAATTGCCCTTGCTAGTATAAAATACCACCTGCATACACTACTGTTTGGAAAGTGAAAATCCAGTGTGACACACTGATGCAAATGTGTGTCTTTGAGCTACTATGGGTTCTTCAGAACAGCACAGCTTGGAAGGATAAGCACAAGGCACCATGCTGGGGAAATGGAATTTCCTGTGTTGGAGGAAGAAGATCTGAGCCAATGCTGCTGTGATCTGATCTTTTTTTGGTTAACTCATTGGGTGACTATAACAGATATGTCAAATGTGCCATTCATTTATCACCATCTGCTTCTAGGGATGGAGATATTAATGCCTTATCTTTCTGAACAGTTGGTTTCTCAGATTACTTTAGTCCATGTAAGTGGCAGGCATTTCTTCTGTACATCTTCACTCTCACCTTGAAGAAATTCTTGGGGGAAGTGTGAGCACGACTGGCAAATAAGTGAATGGATTTTGGAAAGAAATTGTGGTGTTTTGCACCAATTTCGGTACGAAGAACATGACCAGTATAAAAATGTGTACTAAAGAGGGTCTAAGCATGCAGTGATAGACCCTCCTTAAGGTAAGGTGGCATTCTTGGGCTCAAGGTCAGAGTCAGCAATGTGTCTGAGAGATGGCAAAAATTAACTGTGACCTTTTGTGTTCTGGCTCAGCAGGATCTGCTCCTCTGCTATGGCCCTAGACACTCTGTTTTCTCTTGGTGACAGGGTACTTGGCAGAAAGATGTCACCTGTGGACTCACTGTGTTCAGTGAAAATTGGTGCTGACAAGTCCATTTTTTACCCAGAAACACTTGAAGGAACTCTCATCCATTTGTTAAGTCTAATGGGAGTGGTTGGGCTAACTGCCATATTTTTCCTTATGTCCTAGAAACGGCCAAGAATGGAATAAGGAATGGGATGTACCCAGGAATCAGTTGGAGGGGGAGAGTCCATACTGGCTTCCTGGTCCACTCTGACAGATATCTCCTTGTGACAGCCAAAGGCAAAGTCTGGGGCTGTTTTTTGTACTCACTTCCAGCACTCCTCGTGCTAAGTGGGACATTACTTTGTGCAGTTTCATGGTTCTTGGTGCTTTGGTTACAATGGGATCAAACAACTTACTTGAAGTTAACTAAGGATGATACACTCACTTTCAGTTAGCTGTGGACTATTATAACCAGAGACAGTCTAGATGACAGAAACTGTCCACAGGAGGAAACTTTAGATCAAGTATTTACTGTACAAATACAGTTGTATCCTTAAATTAGTCAACATAATGTGTTGCACACACATGCAGTGCCTTCATAAAAGGCAGTAGTCTGAAGGGATTTGGAAACAGTACTCAACTCGGAAGTAACAAAACATTCCAATTTGGGACTTGTGGACGGCGTGGAAGAAGCTAGCATTGCCAAAAGCTCTCTGTAGAGGGGTACTTGTGTCTCTGACGTTGCTAGGTTGGCATCTCTCATAGAATTACTAGTTGATGAAATACTCTGGGTTTATGGGGGTGCTTCTCATGCTGTCCTATGTGCCCAGTGGAAGTGATTCACTCAGAAGCTTCTCTTCTTGCTATTAACTTATTTCCTAAGGCACAGTAGGAACAGGGATGAGGGAGATGATTGTACTTGTTATTCAATTTCCAGAAACAAACTTCCTGGGTGGAAGATAGTTCGTCATTAGCTGCTAGAGGGGTTGGGGGCTGCCTCTCCTGAAATATCTGTGAATCACATGTCAATGGGGAGTCCATTTAAGTTGAATTTCTCTCTTCCAGAGGAGCATCAGCCGCATAGAGCATGGTTGTCTGCAAATTGGATTGGTGCTTTGTAAGTACTAAGAGCAAGGAGGCAAAGCGGCCACGATGGGAGGACACACTGTATGTTGGACTACGCAGAAGTCCAGTGTGCACCATTAGCCTTGTTTAGAGCCTCTGTCAGTGCTGGAAACAGATGATGATTGATTTACTGTGCTAGACAAGTCACAACATCATTAACTTTGACTTGCTAACAGGCTGAGTAGTGTCATTCAGGAAAACCAGCTACTGTGTAAAAGAGCAACCTGATATTCTAAGTGTATGTGCACATCTAATCATGTGGAGGGGATCCTCTAGTGACACATGCAACACTCACTGGCAGCGAGCAGAGGTTTAATAAGTTGTAGCCAAAACTATACTTCAGATATCACAACTAGGAAGCTGCTACGTAAATCCAAACCATGTGTGAGGGGGAGTTTGTGTAAGTTCCTGAAATAATTTCAGTTAAATAATTACCATAAACAGAAGCTGTATCAATTAATTACTTAATGGAAAGATGGTATATTAATACAAAACTATTTTTCCAAGGTAATGTGTGGCCTTTCCAATGCAGTATCCCTCTCTTCCAACTATCTTCAATACCATAATTTCTTTAAAAGGTTATATATGTAATAGAATAATTACATGTTTGCAAATGCATGATGATAGTGACCTTCTGTAGCTTTGAAACATCTTTCCATATCTCTTCAGTTTTGTACTATGCAAAGGCCTTTTCTTCTTTTTTCAAATAATACATTTATAAAAACATAAAATGGAAATAGCTGGCAAAAGCTCACTTTTAATTACACTGATAAGCATTCTCCAAATCCCCTCCAGTACTTCATATAATAATTATAGTTTGTCAGCCTAATACCAATGAAGATGTGGTCCTCCTAAAGGGATTCAGAACTAGCACTCTTCCTGAATGCTCTGCTAGCAGAACACCTTTTTTCTTCTCTCCTATTTTGGGCCAGTACGTATAAACACTATAAAAAAGCTAGGGCTTGTGTTAGCGGAATTGGCAACCCCTTTCATAGTTACTGATACTGTGAGATATAAATGGAATTTAGGTCTCTTCCTCAGTCAGAATAAATTATTTTTACTTTTTGAATAAGTGTCAGAGTTGGGCTTCGTAAAAGGATTTTTGTTAAGACTGAGTATTAGATCTGGTTTTAATCATGCTTACATTTCTTACTGGCTTCTCACCCACGTGACTTACATTTAACCCCTTAGTAGAGGAAGAAAGCCCTGGAATTTTCCAGAGGCTAAAATCAGTATCCCTCAGCATGGGAGAATGACACAAAGCTAAATGAAGGAGTGCTGTTTAGTAATTCAAAATCCCATAAACATGCAAATTAGCTGTATACACAGAAATGGCTCAGCTCTGAGCTCTTCACGCACCTTAGCAACCGTGTTCTGCAGCCCTGTCCCTGCACGGCACTGCATGGCCAGATGTGCTGCTCCTTTCCCCTGCAGTCCTGTGCACTTGCAGGCATCTCTGCACTCAGGGCTGGATACCAGCACAGCATGACAGTGAGTTCCACCAGCCACTAAAGACAAGCTTAAGGACTTGTTACTACCACACTGGGCTGATGCACTAAGTGTAAGTTGTGGTTTTATTCTGCATACTCAGCAAAGATTATTAAGATTGTTTGTGGGGTAAGTCCTGCTGCCTAGTACTGAGCTGCTCTGGCTCTGCTGTTAAGGCTTGACACAAAACTGTAACACAAGGAGTGCAATTGAATTCAGTGAGGAATATGATGGCTTGGCTTGCAGAAGGGTGCTCCAGGCCCTGGGTTTGGAGCCGTGGCTGTGGAAAACCAGTTACTACCACACCTCCAAGTATCTGGGGCTATTGCATCAATGACACAACTGAAAGTGGAGTGGTTTGCCAACAGAGAAGGACCACAAGGAGAATTAGGAATGCAGAACTGGATGTAGGGTGCTTGGTGTCATAGACAAGACTAACTTTTGCTGTTCCCTGATGCTTCAGAGCTGAGCTGCTTCTGCTGCAGGAAGGAGAGCAGAAGAAAAGTGCAGGACCAGTTGCAGAGCTGACTGTAATGCCACAAGGGACAGACAACAACAGTCATCAATGTTTCAGGGGAAATTTAATTTCCCAATTTTCCTTCCACACACATCCATGTGCTTTCACCAGGGCCTTGACATATGGAAAGTAGGCAATGTTCAAGACTGCTTGTGGACACAGCAGCTGGCTGACACCAAGAACAGCTGAATTTGCACCTCTCATTGCCCTGAAAGGAAAGTACCATTTGGCACCAGTGCAAAGGGGGAGAGGATGCAACTTGAATGCTCAGCACGTGACCATCACAGATACTTGGTTTTCAGTTAAGAAGAGATTTCACAGTTTTTTGAGGCTTCATAAACTCCTGACCTTGCCAAAGCTGCAGAAGAACAGGTGGAATTAATGAGGTATTCTAAGATTTGGAAAATCTATAAAAGTTGTTCCCTTTCCCCATCTTAACTGTTCAATAATTCCTGAGATTTATTACTAGTAGAACATACAATGTACTGTCAAGTCAATTTATCAAGAGAATGACAGTTTAGGTTTAGTCTCTGTCTTGGGAGTTGGATTATTTTATACCTTCTCTCTGGTGCAGCAGCACTGGGGGAAAAAAAATGACCAAAATGGAGAAGCCATCGCTTCCTTATCTGATGTCTTGCCTATGCTAATTGTTCATCCATGCCCTATCTCAGAACTGAGCAGTGGTTCAGTCAATGATGGCTACAGGAACCTATATAGCCTGCACCTGCAACCATCTGTACAGCTTATCTGGAATTAAATCAGCTACTTATGCCTGTCTCTACTACTGGATCTCTCTGTAGGGCCGTATTGCAGCCAGCTTATGTCTTTTGGGAATTCTTAATTTGCTAAAGCATCTTACTTACAAAACCAGTACTGTTCTCTACTTAACAAAGCTTTGAGCTTCCTACCATGTGCTGGAGTCCTTTGTTTCCTTTTCTTTATTTGGAGAAAAAATATATATATAATGTGTGGTTATGGAAATGTAAAAATAAGGTATTTTCCTGTATTACAGAAGCCTGATTTCTCCAGAGATATTTCAGGAAAGTTTCACAAACAATTACCAGAAATCAGAGTGAGGAGCTGTGGAACTGATTATGTTTCTGCTCCTGAAACAAGACAGTTGATGCAGACCCTCTGAACTTTGTGGTACTTACAGCTGGGCAGTCTCCTCTAACAACTGAAGATTTAACAAGCTTGCTTCAGTACCCTTGTGCCAAAAGGGCTGTAGCATAAGCTGACACCATGAGGCTCAGCATAAGCTGCCAGTGCTATTTGTGCTTTCACATTTCAGCTGTGAAGCTACATCAGGGATGGTTCCAGACCCAGATGCTGGGAGGTGACAATACTTCCCATCCTGGGAAGAGGTGACAGCAGTGGCAGTATCTGCACCTGTGGTTACTTCAGCGCTAGGAGCAGTTGAAGTCTTGATTTTTGTGGTGAACACATTCTGCCTAGACTCTAGTTTACCCTTGGAAGCTGTGTGGTGGGGGAAAATTCCACTTTTGGCATCAGCTGTTCTGTATAAAAAGTGTATAGTACATGAAGAAATCCCAGAGCTGTAGAAAAGGTATTGTGAGGAGACAATGAAGCCTTTTGCATGAAAAACAACATCATAAAAATAAGTTTTTAATAAAAAATAAACTTCTTGGCCACCTAAGCATACTGCTGCCTCATGTTCCGGTGGCTGTCAACCAGCACCCCCAGGTCCTTTTGCACTGGGCAGCTTTCCAGCTGCTCTTCCCCCAGCCTGTGGCATTGCAAGGGGTTGTTGTGACCCAAGTGCAGGACCCAGCACTTCCCCCTGTTGGTCCTCATACTATTGGCTTGGCCCATCGATCCAGCATGGCCAGATCCTTCTGCAGAGCCTTCCCACCCTCCATCCTATCAACACTCCTTCCCAGCTTGGTGTCATGGGGCTTTGCACCTTTGTTCACAACAACTGCATTCTCCCACCCTTTTAAGCATGTTGAAGACCACCATCTCTTTTTTTCCAAGTGATTTACCAGAATAACTGGAACATATAAGACATTTCAGACTCCATTTCTATGCCCTCAGTTACTAGGCACTTTAATTCCTGTATCTCTAGGAACAACCACTGCTTTAACAATTTTATTGTTGTGTTCCACTTGTCTCTACAGTATACAGTTCTAAGACAGTGAAGATCATATTGCTATTTTTGACCCAGCACATCCAAGGCTCAGTGGAAGAGTATCTTGGGAGGTTCCAGCACGATGTTATTTTGGAAACTGCAAGGTCTTAGAATAGCAATATTTTTCCTTGCCAAAGTAATGCTCTTGAAATAACTCAAGTGGAAGAGTCTGTCTTTCTCATTAGGTCTTATGATAGCAGGACTTGGATTCTATTCCCACATTCACTTCCAGTCACCCATTCTTAGTTGGATGGAGACAGAATTTCCCATCTTGTAAAACAGGCTGCATTACAGATTGGAGTCTCATGGTTAGGCTGCACTTGAATGGACCATCTTTTTAGCATTTATTGAGATTTCATAGTGACTTCTGCCATGGCACAGCTCAAGTCTCTTTTCAAAAGAGTGCTGAATTGTTTAAAAGGCATCGATAGAGAAAAAAACTGGGGTTTTTTGCCACTTCAGGCATGGGATGTAACTGTTGGCTATGACTCCATTGCATATTTCAGGTAACATTGTTAGGGTGCTGTCTGAAGCAATTAGCTTTCACTGTTTACACATATGAAAATGCCTCATTTGTTTGTGCATTTTCAAGACATGAAGCTATTTAAAAAATATTCAGTAGTCAAGCCCAGGGTGAATTTTTGTTACAGAGAAATGGAAGTACTAAGGGGAGACTGAATTTTGTGGTGAAGAATCATCTAAAAAGACACTTAAAGTAGAATACAACCCTACTCTAAATTTATTGTCATTAATGGCATTTCCATAGTCTATGCATGGATGGATCTGGTTTAGAGACCTGTAGTTCCTATATAAACAAAAAATTTAATGGGAATGTCAGCCCTTGATATCAGGAGAAGGAGGATTCTGTTCTTATACAATACCTAGGCAAATGACATGAATTTTATAATTTGCTTTTATTCTCTCTGTAGCTGTGCAAATAAAGTGAAAATAAAATAATTATATATTCAGTGAACTTTGTGATATTTCTTACTCTAGAATCAGTTCGCGCAGCTCCATTGGAGAATTGCATATGTGCCATGGCAATGTTTCCATGCAATCCCCTTATCAACAGTTCTGAGACAGGATCGCTGATTCTGGCAAAAGTTAACCATATTAGAAGTTATCCTATAAATAAACAAAAGCAAAAATACATGTACTAGGAGATTCCACATAAGCAAAAAGACTGGAAGGATTCCAGAAGATCAAAATGTTTCCATTGATGCACAGGAAGACCTACGTATGGAGTCCAAGGTACAGAATATAAGGGAGGAGTTTGCAGGCCACTATGGGATTCTTAACCTTTTCAGATGAACCATATAACTTCTATCAATATGCTAGCCAGAAAAGGGTAAATAAAGCTTGTAATGTCTTTGACCACCTACTTGCTTGTGTAGGCATCAATTGTATATCTAATCATCCTTTGTCCTTTAGGTTTTCTCAAGGCAAAACGGGTTTGATTGAAACAGAATGTACCCTGGCTGGCTATACACAATCCTTTAACATCACATTCCTGAATGCCAAACCCTGGTCTTACTGAACTGTTAGCACTTTTGTACAGTGACAAGGACAGAGAATGACCTAGAACTGTGATAAGGCACCACAAGAATACTGTTTCCAAACTTTTTAATGTTTCCCAGCACATAAAAAAGAGACAGCTGCCCAAGAGCAAGGGTTGAAATGGCATCTGATTGTTATTCATCTGGGATCTCCTCCAACTCCCACTAAAACAGTATTTCCACTGAGTTTGTATATAATCTGATTTCAAGTCCCATGCAGTGAATCCTAGCCAATTCAGATCTTAAGGGTTGTCCTGACTCAAATGCTAACTAGCTGCATCCAAATGAAGGCTCTTCCTACTTATGAACAGATCTTATTCTTCTGTCACCAGCATAAGAAATGTCATTCATTGCCATTTCAAGTGCGAGAATCAGTAAACAGTATGGCTTCTCACACAGCAGCCTCCCCTAGCAATGCCTGCATTGTTGTCCCTGTCTTCAATCTTTTTACATTTGTAACTAAACATTTTCAAATGGGAATATTTTACTGTGAGTGGCAGAATCAATAGCCTGATCTTAAGAGCCCATAATGATTCCACCTTAAATACTTCTTGAACATAGGTTTAGAGAGAGATTATGAGTGCCAGGCATACAGTTCTGAAAAATCCGTGGCTCACATATAATCCACAACATATGATCCAGCACAAGCCACAAAAACACTGAAGTAAGAGCAAGTGAGGTGTGAACTGTCCCACTTAGTCTGTATAGAGTCTGTATGCCAGTATTACAAAGTTCTACATGACCTACCGTGTCCCACTAAGTGGATGCTGAGACCAGGCACAGCTTGCAGTAGAAGGGGGTGCATACTTCACTTTTAGGGGAAAAAAAGCAGTAGTTCTTAGCTGCCTCACCTCCTCACTGAGATCACTGAACCTCTCGCAGGTGGTAGGAATATTACTTAGAAATTTCTGGAAAGACCTTTGATCCTTGGGCTGAAGACACTTTGAAAGAGCGAACTGGTGGTGGACGGAAGAACACTGCCCTGTGCTCCTGCAGCATGTCCCTTTGGGTGAGGGATGATGATGATCTGTTGAGGCACTCCAAGGAAGCATGAACTACTATGGCCTGTGCTGTGCTTGTTTTCTGAGGTAAACAGGAAATCTCAGACCTTGGTAATGTCAACTCTGAACTTCTCAGCAGGGCTAAATTCCGTTTGAAAGGAAAAGAGCAGCAGGAATGATCTCTATGTTTAGTTATCTCATATCTTGTCTTACATCATCCTCTCATGAGTGTGCCAGAAGGCCAAAAGGAGACCTCTGATTGTCGTATAAATGACCCGCATAACAGGCTTTTCCAATTGTTGATATGGCATGTGGAAAACTGAGTGCATTGTGTTCCTCTGCTACCTAATTCTGAGTGACTGGAGAGGAGAGCCTTTGTTCTAAATCTGTGGGAACTTGAACCTGTGCCTTTCTTTCTTCCCAAATTAGCTCTGAATCCAAAGAACTTTCCTGCAAAAATGCTAAGCTGGATCTGAATTTCAGCCTCCAAACTGGTTTCTTAATATTCTCACTGGCAAATTGTGCCATTGCATTTGGAATGTCATACACATCGACAGATCTAATAATCAAAACATATTTAGGTAACAAATATTTTATCAGAGACTAGCAGAACACTCTCTCTGGTTTTATTTTCTTTGACGGTTCCCACGCAAGTCTTGCCTTTTTTTGGGTCCATCTTCCACCTGCTGGGATAGGAAGTTGTTTTGACACCCATATGTCTTGCTTTGAGCTCCTGGAAAAATACAAATGTGGGTAAGAAATTTAAAACTGTCCTTCTGAGAGCCCTCAGCAAACAGTGTTTGTAACTCAAACTGCTCCACCTAAACTGACTCGAAGAGAAAATGGAGTTATTAAGCATAGTGTGTGATTCTCTCCATCAGAGGCTCTCAAGTTCCCAATCTCGGTGCTGGCTTTGGGACAGCACTAGGAATGTTCCAGTATGGCTGCCTGATTTAGCCCCACTCTAACTTTTGAATTTGTGGCACCTTGAATTGTGCCTAGATTAAAATACACTCTTGCATTAAAATGATACATTGAATTCAGCTTCAAAAGCTGTCTCAGAAACTTTGTGACAATGCACAGTCCCACTCATTTCTTTGCTCCACAAAGTGCTGTCAAACAAGTCCAGTCATCCAGCACTCACTGCAGCAAAACTGTTCATCTTTCAAAGGCAGAGTTCTCAAAGCCCTTCACCAGCCCCACTGGCAGACCCTTCCTGCTACCCCCTGCAAGGGAAATGACTAACACTCATCCAGGCACACAGAGAGAGGCTGAAGGAAAATGAGGGAATACAATTTGCCCCCTGTCACACAGCAAGCTTGTGTGTACCATGAAGCTCCTACCATTCTACACCTCAGTCCTGGTTTCTAAGCAATAGCCCAAGCTTCCTTTCTACTCAGCAGCTCAGACTACTGCAAAGGATTAAGTAGGCACTTAACACTGTATTGAACAGGAGCCAAAAGAATTAATTTCACAGGAGAGAAGGAAACCAGCACAAAGGATTCAACAAGTTGAGGGGTGAAGAGTCTGTGTATCAATTAAACTACCTACACTTAACTGCTCAAGATTTGACAACTCTTGTTGTTGTCATATGTAGTCCTCTCATACTCCTTCCTCTGTCCTGACCTCAAAGAGGAAAAGGCCTCTTTACATGAGGGGGAAACTTTCTAAAGAACAGAGTTCAAGTCACTTCTGCCCAGTAGCTCACCAGACCAGGTGCTCTCCTAAAGATCTCCCTAAAGTAAGTTCCTTTACTGGATAGCAGCCACAGGAAACAGAACTGGGCACCTCTCCTTGAGAAAAATGACATCTGAATCCTGATGCTTTACTATATAAACTCTGGTCCCAGAAGAGTATGTCTGTCTCAGAAGCATTATGCTGTGTCTGTCTGAATTAAGCATTATCCTTGCTCTGACAGGGCTGCAGATGCTGTGTAACCTGTCACTGGAATAGCAAATGAGCTCACATTAAAAGGCCTTGAACGTGAGCAGTGTAAACCTGGTCCTTACAGGCTGAGCAAACCAAGCCATTCAAGTAGCAAAGGCAACACAAAGTGAAGTGGAATGAAATGGTTCACATCCCTGATAAACCACAGGAACAGGAATGAACCTGACCTGCAGTGCTCGAGTGTTACTCTTAAGCCAGCTTTACAGGTATTTTAACCAGTCTCCTCCTTTCCAGAAGAGAACATAGAACCTCAATAAGACAGTGAGAATCTCTGGTTATTCAGCAGCACACCAAATAATACCTTTCTGTTGAAATCACCACTAAAGCTCAGCAAACTCTTGCAGCAGCATAAAAATGGGCACAGCAGCACACGGCTAAACACCTGGTTGTATGCTGAAAGTAGAGAAATGGAGCCACCAATGTCTTCTTACGGAGAAAGAACCTTTTCCTGATTGAGCTAAAAGAAGATCTCTGTGAGAATCTGTAGGTGTCATTAGGATTATTTCCTTCAATCTCCAGGCTTACTTAAACCAAACATTCTCCATCTCTCCTACTACACTGCAAAAAAGCAGATGGCACATATGCTCAAAGAAAACTAGAGATAAAGGTTATGTCTAGAACTTGGGTCTACTTCATGGGATCATTAAAAATGTTCACTTTCCCAAGGCATGCATCAAAAATTCACTTGAGTCCTCACACCTTGCCTGCTTCCATTCAGGCAGAAAGTATATCAAGAGGTGGGAAGTACAGCACAAGCAAGATACTTAATTTGGCTGGATATAATAAGATAATCAGACTGAAAGTTGCAACATGCCCTAGCAGGCAACACAAAATCTCTTTTACAAACTGATCATCACTAATAGCTACTGCAAGCAAAACGAAAAATAAAATGGAGAGCCAGCAAAATAGAAACCTCAGTAAGCCAACAGGAACAAATACCAGCAAACTTCCATGTAGGTAAGCATTTGAGACATTCTCTCCTTATCAAACAACACAGACAAACAAAATATGGCCCTCACATAATGGGATTTATCTCTTCTGTGATTGATCCCAACACATATTCCTTTATGTGGAACTTAAAGTATGATGAAACAACACTAAAGCAATGGGCCATACCATGCTCACAGAATGGAAAGCAGCCTTTACCTCCCTTCCATGTTGTTCTAGCATGGTGCCTTGTCTTTGGTTTTAGGTTTGAGGAGGGGTTAGCTTTTGCAGATTCCCATAGGCGGGAATTCTTCTGCTGAGCCTGCCAGTAGGAAGGCCACCTTCCTATAACCGTTCTTGCTCATATGAAATAGCCAGGAATTTTCATTCCATTGCAATTTATGTCATCAATCCTGAGCACCACAACACTGCTGTGCAGACTCTCTCCTCCTGCAGACTAATCTTGCTGCTTGGCATCAATGGAAGAGCTTTCAGAGTTGAGGAGTACTGGCACACTTGAATATTCAGCTAATCCTCTTTCGAAAGGCATTGTTGCTATTCTTGGAATAATGAGTAGGAAGTTTCCTTGCTCTGTTAATGGATCCAATTAGAGGCAAAATTGTCGAGTTGTTTTCTGGCAGCTTGCTCCGAAGATGCCATGACCCTTATCACTTCTGGTTGAAGCAAAAGAAGTCAAAGCATTCAAGTTTTTGACTGGATGACAATTCCTTAAACAACAACTTCGTCAAAAATTCTAGAGTCCCAACATTCTCCTGACAAGAAGTGCTTTTTTGGCCCAGAAGGAACACTAAGAGATTCTTAACTGTTGGTTAACTTTTTTTAATGACTTTCCAATGGAAAATCTAGGAACAAAAACAGTTCACTGATTCTTAAGCATCACATTCTATTGAAAGATACAGGTTCTCATGAGACTTTATCATACATTGAAAATGTGTGGGTGGTTTCTTAGCCAGTTTTAGTGTTCATAAATATTCTCAAATGGTGCCAGAGGGAGATTACAAGAGCTCCTTATGCTTGTGCTCGGTGGAAAAGGATTCTGAATTCTAACTTATCTTCTTGGAGACTAGCCACTAGATGCTGTTATTCTGGTAGCACAATTCCATCATCATGGACTGAGTGCAGTGTTTCCTCCCTCATTGAGTAGCATGACCCATCTTGGCTTAGGATGGCTGAACTTCACCTGAGAAGTGAAGTTTAGTTCCCTGTACAAGGGTGTTAGTACAGTTCATAACTACCTGTGAAGAACAGCACTCACCTCCTCTCCTTAACCCACCCCATTCTGATGTCTGATGTATTCCATGCCACAGCCATGGGAAAGGCATTGATTGCAGTGCTATTCACTGATCTGGGGCATAGAATGGTCTTTTTCATGCAGTAGTGGTGACTTTGGATACACATGTGACTGCATTCATTTTGGGGAGGGGGGAATATTACCAACCTGATTGCTGTAGAAGATGTGAAACAGATAAAAATTAATGTCTGGTTGCTAAAGTTAACTGTCTCGAGTCCCCAGCCTGTGTGAGTGGCATAGCTGGGCAAAGAAGACAGTGAAACTACCTTACCCTCTGTAGCACTACTGATATATTTTGTAAAATTAAGGTAGAGCAGTTGTTTGGAATAAGAACAATAGGCACTTTTTAAAATACTTCCATTAATCCTCTAAGTGCTTTATAAGGCAGATAGTGGGAAGAGGCAGATAGTGGGAAGAGGTAAACAGAGGGAGGGCCACTGATGTTTAGCCATCTCTTAGGTGGGATCTGGCAGTCAGTATGCTGCAGAGCTGTGTATGGAGGAGCTTTGAGCCAGGGATATCAAAACACTTTCTCTCGCAAAATATGCTGGAAGATCATTTAAGGATTTAAGTCATCCTGGGAGGATCGAACTGCTCTTTTTCTGTGAGTGTTAATGGAAACCAAGCACCTGAAATGTCCTGGTGACTTTGGAAGACTCAGCCTTTTAAAGCCAGTCAGAGCAGATGGGAACACTGCTGTTCAGATTCCAAATCTGAGATGTGCTGCTGCACCATGAGCTCCTGAGAACACAGTTTCTTTGCCTTTGAACTGAACTCCCTCTGAAAATAAATGCTCAGATCAGTAAGCCATTTTGGATGGGAAGAAAGAGCTGCCTTGCCTGACTGTCGATTGCAGGTAATCTAAGGATCCTGCACATGATTTCAGCATGTCCTTGGAAACCAACGTTCCTTGAAAGATGCCTGGTTTCCTTCAGATTATTTTGCTGTCCTAAAGCAAGTGTGAATGCAGGATTATGTGAGCTCCATCAAAAGTATGTCATTCTACTGCTTTTAGACCATCCATAAGCTTCTATGTGATTCTTTGTCACTTTGCACTAGTCATCCTGCACTTCTGAGTAAATTGTTGTAGTTGATTGGATTACAAAAAGGGAAATTACACTTTTGTTTATGTTCAACAGCTTAGTTTCCTTTCACCAGTAGAAACTGAAGCATGACGAGCCTTTATGTAAGAAAAGAGTGTGAAAATAGGCACAAATTGGGGCTCATCTAGTTCAAGACTGGCAGTTAGAAATGTTTTAAGAAAAAGACTGGGCGTTACTTGTGTCATAATAGTCTTGTCACCTGCAAAGGTACACTTCTCCCTTTAAAAAAAAAAAATGGAGTGAGATCCTTGTGTTTAGAGTGACCAAATTCATAGCAAGGTCATATTCAGGGTGACTCCAAAGCAGACAGACTGTGACAAGTTTTCACTGCAGTTGCTGGACCTTCTTCACCAAGTTGAAAAGGTCTGTTTAGCAACATGCAGTGGCCCACAGGTAAAGCTTCCTCGGCTATGATGAGCCAAGTGAGTCACTCCAGGCACACAGCTGGATTGAACACTTCCAACAAAAACTGCAGGTAACCTTCCTTCTGAGTCATCATTGCACCCCTGCCATGGCATGGTGCTGTAAGGTTCAGTGCCTCTAGTAAAATGGAATGCTGAAGTCACTGGAACCCTTAGAAATACTAAACAGATTTTCATTATCGTTATTGTTGTTCCATGCTCGCATGTCTAAACTTGGAATCTAAACTTTGACTTTCTGTCAAACTCCATTTGATTAGCAAAAATCACTGGGGCCCCAGGTGGTCTCAGCTGGTCAGCCCAGCACCTGTACAGCAGATTTTGTGGAGCAAATGGCAGTCCTGGTGATAAGGAACTGCTGCCTTCTGTCCCAGAGGCAGCTCCGTCTCAGCAGCAGGTAATGGTCAGTTTGAGTGTTCAGAAAGAAAAAGGATTCTGTAAATGACAATTAATATTCTTCTGGCTTAGAAAAAAAATGTACAATGTCCCTCAGGGCAAGAAGGGAATTCCAGTCTACAGCCATTATTTGATGGAACTGTTTCCAATTACATATGGTCTGAACTTCTTAATTCACAAACTTTTTCTGAGGGGAATAGTGCTTCTGAAAAGCCTTGTTAAAGCTGTGTATAGAGGGAGGGAATTTCTTAACTGCCTCAGCTAGTGTTTCAGCACAAGGTATGGGTGCCAAGAGCCCTCTGATAAAGTTCACGTAACTATTGGAAACTAAGGGAAATTTAATTGCACTGCTATATAAGAGCCACTGCGAAGGGCACACCAAAGCCTCTAGCAGGCCACAGAACTGGGGTCATAGAGGAAGAGAAGTGGAATCCATTGGAATGGTCACAGACACCTTGAGAACGTGCTTGGAGTTGGTGGTATTGCCTGCTTGTGTCAAAGGGATGCTTTGTGGATGATCTGTGTGTGGGGCTGGGCACTGCTGAGGGCCATGTGCAGAAAGGAAATACATGTGAGACTTTCCTTAGGAAAATTAAACAGCAAAGAGACGAAGGGATGAGCTGAACTTTCACATGTGTGTATAGATCCATATTATACTGATTCTGGAAAACTAACAGTGGTCAGCGGGAATGGATAGGATATTAGAGGTCAAAAAGGATGTTTCTCACTCAAGAGTTCAGTGTTATATCCTTAAATTTTCCTTCACGATCCCTAAAATGGAAAAGACAATTATTTAGGGCCTTCCCAATCACCCTCTTCTCCATAACCCAGAGTTGAACTTTTAAACCTCTGCAGGCATGTTTGTAACTAGACTAACTTCTCAACTTTTGGAAGCTAAACCACAGCTGAGGCCAAGAGCTACTAATGAGATGCTAGCAAGCAGAGAAGGAGTGATGGTGCCTTGAGTCTCTATAGGGTTTGGTTTTTCTCCTTTATGTAATACCCCAAATTTCCTAGTCTCTGTGGAGACACGTAAGATGCAGGCCATCTTAGTCCAGCTCGGCAGGTTGGACTTTCGTGTGCTAAGTGCTCTGAACAAAATTCTGTGAATGCCCAAGAATAGACAGATTCCTTAATTGTGGGTTGCTGAGGTGGTATGGATAGGGAGAAAGGTATTTGACTGTATGTATGTAAGTCTGTGCCTTCCTTTTTCTTTTTTTTTCTTTCTGTCTGAGGGATTCTAAACCCAAAGCAATTGTCTTTCATGCCATTCCTCACCCTGCAAGTATTTTCTAATCCTCCTTCTCTCCAGTGGACAGCTTGGCTTGCTTTCCAGGGTCATTGAATTTAATTTATCACACTTTATAGTAATTAAGACTTGTGTATTAGTCTTGATTTCCTTTGCTCTCTTTCTGTGACATTTTCTAGTTCTGGCTTTTGTTCTTTTGATCTTTTGCTAGAGGCTCCAAGTTTGTTGGAAAGTGTTTTGGTGCCTGCAGTGCACACAGAATAAAAATGTTGTGGATTTTTGTTACTAGATATCTATATCTACTGCATGTTTGCCTCTGTCTGCAAGGAATTAGAACCAGTGACTTTGTTACAGCTGATCCTGGGAGCTCCAAGTGTCAGGATGAAACTAGGAGATGCAAGTCCTTCATTCCTCTTCCTTTGCCTTTCTCCTGCTTCTGATGGCTCAAAAACGCTGTGGCAGCCTCCACATGTCAAAAAGATCAAGGGAATGGCACTTATATTTACTGTTTTACCTCAGACAAAATAAAAATCCTCTGTCTTTCTGGCTATGTGGTATTTTTGACCAATGGGAGAGCCACAGGAAGAAAAACCTTCAAAACAAAAAAAGGAAAGGAATAATGGGATGGAAGTACAAAAGGTGGATAGGGTGTGTTACAATGGGGTTTGGGCATCCTAATTCTGCCTTGGCAACTAATAAGATAGGGCTTTTACATCAATCCAAGGAATGTTCAAATGAAAGATAAGATGAAGAATTGTTAATATTGAAAAGAAATGGAGGATACAGTCAGGAAGATAGAAAAAAGGGGAATTGAAATTCAAATGCATCTGGAGGTTGGTCCTCAAAGACAAACCTGGAGGCTTCTGTAGTGATTGGCTCCATACGAAACACCGTAAGCTGTGAGGTAATTGTGAACCTCCACGATCAAGCAATATTGGCACATTTGAGAATGGGAAACATGCCACATCACCCACAGCTCTCCACAAAACAGCAGTGCTGGGTCTGAGAACGGACTGCTCAAGATGCAACTGCAACACGCCACCTGACCCAGGAGCAGAAACTCTGGATGACTAAATGCTGCCTTGCAGAATGTGCTGGAGCTTTGTGACTCCCAGATGGCACGCGCCTCTGAGACGGAGCAGTTGATAATATTAGCCACTACCTCATCCTTCCAGCTGTTTGCTGTTTTGCTTTGCTTTGTTTAATTAATCCAGCCTTCTGAAGGAGAGGGTCATGCAGCAGTCACTCTGGTGTTCCAGTTCCTTCATAAAAACAACTGTCAGGCAGTGTTGGGGCTGGAGTGATTACAAGGTTCTTTACATAAATCTCTCTCCTGAAACTAATTTTTCTTAACAAGTTCTTGGATCAATGTTCTCTTTATTATCTCCCACTGGGAAGGCTTGCAGTCTGTCTGAAGACCCTCAGTCTGTTAAAGGAGGAGGCAAAACAGAGGCAACTTAGTAAGAATGCTTATATTACAGCAGACTGACTGTTGCTCTCATGTGCCCCTATAGACACTTTTCAGGGAAATTCAAGGCAAAATAAAGTGTTTTGTTGTTTGCTTCTTTAGCATTTATAAAGGGTGCCTTCATATGACCTGTATTTTTAATTTCACACTTCCTTTGCTCTCACAGGTTTTATTCAAACTTAACCTTTTTTTCTTTACTGTCAGATCCTTACTGAAAGGAACCTGGAGCTTTGGTCTCAACAGTGTGTATCAGGGAAGGAGCAAGGGATGAGGGATAAAGGTAGGGTAACTCCTATTTCATTCTGTGAGGGTCCTGATGATGATAATTATTTTCTTTTAGTTTTTTTTTAATTTAAATACTGGAGTGTGGAAGGAAAGAAGTGTGCTGGCTTCATGTAACTTTCCTACTTGTGATTCTTCAATATCCTTTACTGAATTAAACAAAAATGAGGAAATAGGGTAAGAAAGATGTCATACTTCAAGTGTTTAGAAAATAAAAGTATGTTGGAGCTAAAAACAACAAGAAAAAAATGTTTACAGATGCATCTTTGTCTCACTTGTGATAAAACCAGGATGGGCATGAACTCTGAGATACACAGCAATGCACAGAACAGCTGCTGTGGCACTGGGACCCATGCCATGTCCATTACTACAGCCAATTGTTCTCCCACAGACAACAGCCACTACTGACTACAGTGCTTCTTGTTTTCTTATTCAAGATATTTTTTTAGTTAGGATTGCAATCTGTACTTCTAGCAACCCTGAAATAGCTTTCACTATTAACTGCTCAATCCAGCTACTAAAAGTTTAATTAAATATGCATCTGTTCCCTGCAGGTCCACTAGAATGCCAAGGGTTCCTGCTCTCTCCTCACTTATCCCTGTCCATGGCTGTGGACTTCCACTGGATTGCCTCCATTGCCTTTGATGTTTGGTCTCCATTTGTGCCAAGGTAACCAAAAGATAAATGCTACACTAAGTGCCTAAGACACTGGGAACAGACAAAATATGTGAGCAATTTTCTTCTTTAGATCTACTGTTCATTTTGTAGAAAATCTTTTTTGGAAACTGGCTTGCATGCTGTGTGGGAGATGGCTTGATCTATCTTTTCTTGAAAACCTATTCTTATGTAATTAATAATTAAAACAACAACATCAAAAGACTGATTGAGAAAATTGGTTTAGATTCTTCATAGTCAAATCCCCAAACAGTCACACACAGAGAAATCCTGTGCATGGAAATTTAGCAAGCCTTTCTACCCAGGAGATTTTCAGCTATCTATGGAATTGTTATGCTCTCTCCAACATTATAATTACAGTTTGGTGAGCGATGTGGGGTATCACAAGTTCTCAGGGGTGTACAGAGTTTGTGAAACTACAGCTACACAAATGGGTGCAAGCATTCCCACTCGTGTGCCAGCATTGTGCCATTGAAACAGCGTTCCTATCTTGCAAAGCAGGCCAGAAATATCCTCAGTGGATGGATTTGCTATTATTAACTAGAACACCTATTAGCAAATGAGGAGATTTCTAGCTTGGTGCTAGTGGAAATCAAAAGGCTGTAAGGGCAAAGAACAGCTTGAACTGTTCAGTGGGAAACAGAACTTTAAAAAGGACAAGGGAAACGGAGGGGTCAGTAGGAAGTAATCAGCCAATGCTTGCACTCATCATCGTGATAGGCAGGATAAAATTGATATGTCACTTTTCCAGATTCCTATCAAGTTCCCTTTTATCTAAGTTCATAAATATGAAGCTAAAGAGCCTTTCCTGCTACATTTGTGCAACTTCTTTTTTTTTTTTTACTTCGTAATTTATAGGAATATCAGTTCTTGGGCAAGTGAAAGATTAATAGCAACCCTCTGGTGGCAAGAAGCAGGCCTCCTTTGCAAAGTTCTGCAATTTCTTCTCACCTGCAGCACCTGCATTAGCTTAATCCTGAGCATCTATACTGCTGCCAGTACATTTAAAACCTGCTAGCCCACATCTATTCATTCACATAGCTCTCCTGCTGATGCAGAAAGGTGTCTGTGTTATCACTTGTTATTCCAGTGTGGATTGTCCATGTAGCTGTGCTGATGAATGAGAATCCTGTCTTAGTCTTTCTCATGCTACTCCAGTCTTTCTCCTTCACCTGTCTCACCCCATGCAGCATCTGCTAGTCCTTCGCATGACACTCCGTCTGAATCCTGTAGGATCCTTCCTCCAGTTCTCCATGTCTCTTTCTTAAAATGCAGATCTCTCACATTCATCTCAATTCTGCCCAGTAACTCCTTCCTGATGCAGTTCTGGATTTGCACAGCAGCTCTGCTGAGCAAATTTGGATTTGTCACCTGTGGAAATACCCACATAAAGGGCAGACAAACATCACTAAGCTCACTCTAGTTTATCTTAATCCAAACACATGGTAGCCCTCTGGGACAAGAGCCACTCTGGACACATTGCCATGAGAGATCTCCCCAGCTAGCAGTGGGTAGTCTTACTATTTCAGTTTAAATAGGAGCATCCCCAGTTGTGGTGTTAGTATCAATAAATACATCCCTAAAGTTTGTGCCAAAACAAAGCTGTGGCTGCTGCTGCTCCTACAACACCTGCCCCACTATCTGCTACAATGGCTCAGAAAAGGAGTGGCAAAACAGGTTGATGTGTCTTTTCACTCCACAGACTGTGGTCTGAGGGTTGATACTGAGGAAGGCTATACTCGATTTTAGTAGCAAATGTAATTATGGTTCTTTGTTTCAGTGTAGAGCAGGAACTGAGTAACAGGCAGGTAGCTTTTTGCTTGCCTGCTGAGCACTCCCACCTGTGTTTTTTGTGCACTGTCAGAAATGTCCCACATTTTACTTCCTCTAGCTTAAAAGGTTCTACTTAGTTCTTTCCTTCTTGAAGTGTGGCATCTTTTTTGCTTACTCAGAGTTTCTTCTGAGCTATCTCTGCGACATTCTTAGTCCCAGGTTCAGAATGTTCTCGCTTCTTTGAAGCAGAAAACACAGGTCAAAAGAGCCGACTTTTTTCTGCAGTCATCACTGCACCACTAAACAAAACAATTAAATGTGAAGTTCTTTTAAAAAACCATTGGGCAAATATTCCCTCCCATCATTCCTTATTGATGATTTTGTTAATTCAGTGGGTTTCTGAAACCCATATAAGTCACCAGCTATAAAAGCTGGATATATGTGACATAAAGCACATCACACTTAGTTCACCCAGACAGTTGTGAGTGACTCTGTATGTTTATATACTTTTGGATCCCTCATTCCTTCAGACTTCACTTCTCTGCCAGAGAAGTGTATCTAGAGGGAAAGGAAGACATTTTCATGGAGATACAGTTGCATCATTCACATGCTACTTCATCCTACCTATTCACTGTTCAGTACATATAGGCATGCCATGCTCCTTGTCCTCCCAAGGAGGGAATCCAACC
>JAWWEU010000040.1:67190520-67202276 GCA_035583155.1 Acropternis orthonyx | reverse complement strand
ACTTCATCCTACCTATTCACTGTTCAGTACATATAGGCATGCCATGCTCCTTGTCCTCCCAAGGAGGGAATCCAACCACAGAAACCCTCCCCACAGCTTTGTTCTCAGCAGTGTTGTAATTCATACACAGTCACTGAGGTGTAGCTCTCACCTACGCTGCTCTCACAGCAGAGCTGTCGAATGTAGAGTTTGGGGGGATGAGAGGTTAAAACTGCAAGTGAGAAAGAAGAATACGGGTGAAGGAAGTAAGAATAAACAGGAGGCACTGTCTGAAGGAGCCAGTGAAGTTTAAAGAGGGGCTCCAAGTTCTTCTTCTGAAGGCCAGTTTCAGTCTTGCTAGTATCTTTTCAAATGCTGCTGTGCCATCAGGAACCACTCAGGTCCTAACTTTTCTTAGTTAAAGGATTAGTAATAGAGAAAGTTCATAAAATAGGTCATATTTTAACTATTTTTTGTGACATATCTCCAGCTAGTGCCATACTGGATCCTCAGAGAACAGTTACTAATTGTGCCCCTGGTTAGTGTTCACCTTTGGGAATTCAAAACAGCAGCAAATAACACGAGAATGGAGAAGTAAAAAAATAGAGCTGGAAGATAAAGAAGTGAGAGTGAGGTCCTGATACTCCAAAGGTTCTTTCAAATTGAAGAAATCAGTACACCCCTACAGCACAAGCTGAAAGGGAAAAGTAACCAACACAAATAGCTCCTTGCTGGTAAGAGAAAGAAATTCCAGAATCATCCAACGCACATTCACATCCTGAAGGCATTCCTGCCCTTGTTCCAGATCTCCCCTGCCAACTCTGTCAATAATAAATGCAGCCTAGGTCTGTCCTGAATGCACCTGCTGACTGTGGTACAAGTTCTGTAAGAATTCCCGGAGTGTTCCCCTCTCACACGTGCACCAGGGTGTGTCAAAGGGTACTTGGGTCTGTAAACCACAGGGGCCTGCTCCAATGCAGAAAGAAAAACCAGGCAGGATGGCAGATCCTTATCAGACTGATGTCCCCAGGTAACAACTAATCAGGGTGAGCTAATGAAACATGTTACCATCAAGCTCTGTACCACAACCAGGAGGGATGGGAGAACACGAAAGCTCTTCTTATTACTGGAAATTAAAATGCAGCCCAGAATCCAATTAAGCCACACATACCTATCATGCAAGAGCTCTCCTTAGGTGAGGTAGGAAAGATCTGAGAGCAAGAGTTTGAAACTGTCTGCATGACTTGGTGACTGCATGTACTGCTGTGAATGTGTCAGGGGAGGAGGGGATGGAGGCTGCAGCCCCAACTATGGCTCTGTATTTAATAGAACAGGGGAAGGAGATATATAGCTTTGGTAAGAAGAAACTGTGTCTTGCTAGGCAGTGGTTTTTGAAGAAGGTACTCTGTCAACTTATTCACATGCACTTTTGTATGTGATAATTACTTTCCTATTCCCTAGGTCAAATGCAGTGCCTGCTTTTCCTTTGGCTCCTACAAAAGGAATATTTCTGGTGTCTTCCATGTGCTTCCTGAGCTTTTTCCCATGAAAGCAGACTGAAACAGCGGACTATAGACTCTTTACCTACCTTCTCTCACTACCCCTCACCATTCTGTACAACTTATAGCTGGTTCACAGTTGCACAAGAAGCAAAACACCTCCAACATGTGTATGTGGTTTCTTGCACTTTTTTACACTGACACATTTTCTTGTTGGACTAGCTGCTTCTGTAAACCTTGCAGGGCTTGAATGCAGTACACATTCAGAGCCTTGCCAACCTAAAACCATGTGTCTCAATTCCTCCCCAGATTCAATATTCAATAGTATCTCCTGCCTCCACTGCTCATTCTTTCTAGTACACATAACAGACACCAAACGTGAATAGCTGTTAAGGATTTTTGGCCAAGTTACAGATCTTTAATTGGCCAAAACTCTTTCTGATATCAAGCTGTCAAGGGAGTGAATCAGATTTCAGGATTTAGAGCAACATTATTTATCTATTTGAAGTGACCTCGTAACACTTAACACTTCTTGTCTTGTTTGTCTTCTCCTTTCAAGGCACTGCAGCCTACTTGACAGATGAGAGCCCTGGAACACAGGTTTTACTCTCAGCTTTGACTAGTTGGGTGAACTCAAGCAAAACATTTTCCATGTCTTCATTCCCTTCTGTTAAATGAGAATTACCTTTGTAAGAACTGAAGAGCTAAGGAGTAATGCAGAAGTAACAATATTGTTATTATTATTACCTACATTTCCATGGTTTTTCCATCATTCATCCAGCAGCAAGATCTTGTCATAGTTAAGAGGTGTACTAGAGGAAAAGCTTACATACTTGCTACTTCTTGCACTTTTAGATATTGGTAGGAACATACACTAGCAATATTCCCCCTGTGAATAAGTGCATTACTTCCTAAAGCTCTTTAAAATGTCACATTAATGTGTGTATGTGCTCAACTCCTAAATGCAGGTGTTTCTGGTGTTAGACCTGAGAGCTGGCCATAGCAGACTGTAATGAAGCCTTGTAAAAAAGTGCCGCAGAAGAATGGCTCTGATTCCTTATTTTTATATTATCACTTGTGCTTGAGGTAGCAGGATGTAAATTGCTTAGTGAGGATTTGCCAGCATCTCAATATATCACACAAAACAAAAAAACTTCACAAGAGGAAGACAATGCAGAATGAGGCCTGTTGTCAATCAGACAAAACAGTGAGAGTAACACAAAGACAAATTTACTCCAGGATGTGAACAGGAATAACACCTTTGCTCTCTGTGTGTATATTCTGTGAAGGGACATAGCTGGTCAAGGTCCTCAACATTTAACCTGAAAAACAGAGATGTTCATAGCAGGCACAGATATCCTGGAAATTATTCTGTCTGTGGACATACTCCGCTGTCCTCTCCTGGCACTCTGGGTGTTTCTTGGAGGTCTCCCAAACACTGCCCAGCCAGGTTAAACTGCACTGCTTTATAAAATCAGGTAAGTCTCCCACCCCACAGTGATGAGAACTACATCTGGGCATACAGCAGTGGGCTCCTTCCTTAATCCCAGGAGTTGCCTTCTGGGCTTCAACCAGTCAGTATCTCGTAAGAATACTGTTCAGTGTGTGCTGTTTATTATCAATTTCTCCAGAGTAAAAGACTTCATAAAAATAGAACACAAACCCCTGTCAGTTCTTCCCTCCCCCAGCTACACCAAAGCATCATTACAGTCGCACATGTAAATGAACCACGCATTCAAAAACTTCCCAGCCTGTGCAGGATAAGGATATGGAGCTCCTGGCCCTTCTGCATTCTACAGTTTCCTCTGGGCATTTTCTCCCTTCTCCTTGTAACTCCTCCCCACTGCTGTCTACTTTCCACCAGCTCATATCTCCCTGCACAGACAACCTTTGCTGAACCCAAATTATGGCATATACTCTGTACTTCAGAGAGCATGCAGGTGTGCTGCTCTGCTGGGATGTACTCCTGAGGCAACGCTCTAGCCGTATTTTCAGGCTTGGGATTTGAAGAGTAGGTTAACATAGACTTTAAAACCAGCCTGTCAGGGAGGCATTTAACTGCCCAGGGGACGGTCCCCACTGAGACTCAAACTCAGGCCCTTGGGATTCAGAGTCCAGAGTGCTAACCATTATACCACGGGACCACCCCTCCCAAGATCTTTGTTCACGAAGTCTGGCCACACATACATACACAAAACCAGCCTGAGGGTTGCCCTTAGCAGAGAATAGAGACACAGTGTAGATGCCTCTCATCCTCTTCTGCCCCTCTTCTCCTTTTACCAGTATTTCCTTTCTTCTGCCTACATGTGAAACAACTTGCTGAAAAGCAAATGGAGTTTGTCAGAAGTCTGATCCATACCTTAAAAACAAGTATATTCTTTCTTCCACTTTTGGGAGGCCAGATACCTTTAAATGTCTGAGACTCAAACTCTGCCAACACTTTTTATCCACCAAGGAAAGAATCTGGTATTCCCTATCTACTTGGCTGTGTAAAAGCCATGGTAAACGAGGTGATAAAGGTGGTATAATAGGTTCAGTCAGAGTATGCCTACTGAAGAAAACACTTCTGTATTCGGCTTGACAAAGACGGGAAACTCACTCCTTTCTCAGCAGAAACAAGGGACCAGCAGTGGATGTTGCTGCAAGCTAACATGGAGATCAGTAATTTCCCAAATGAGTAATAAAGAATTCTTGGGGGAATCATTACAGCAGTTGGCTGTGCCATCCCAAATGATTGTCAGGGCAAGTATGCACAGAATCTAACAGGCTAATAGCTAACTCTAGCTAGCTCCAGTGGTGGGACAGAAGTCAGTTCAAGAATATCTGAAACATCAGAAGATGTATTTGATGTTACCTCATGCCTCTTCAAATTTGAAGCCACCTAGTTAAGTGAGTTCAGCCACTCAGATTTACAGTTAAGTGGTAACAGAATCTGGATCTCAGACCTACCTAGATCGTAAAATAGTGCAAATTACTGCAATCTATCTGCTTCAGGAGTTTGACTGGGTATAGATTTATTAGCACATTATAGAAGAAAATTACTTGAAGAGAGGTCTTTGGCACAGGAACCAGGGAATGCTCAGAGTGAACATAGGAGATTCCTCACATTCCTTGCTAGTTCACTTGAAGGTTAGTGGTCCAGTGTGCATAGATTATCAGCATGGGCTCTCAGGACAAATCCAGACACTCAGTTACTATGGTGAAGGGGGCCATGTGAGTACCTAGGCAGACACAGGCAATTTACTGATGTCCTACTGGGAATGGATTTGCAAATTAAAAACAGCAAATTAAAGACAAGGACATTTGTGAGAATTCTGAACTGATGCAGAGCTGAAACTTCTCCTGGAACTGTCCAAAAGAGGCAGACACAATATGCCTCAGAGAGGGGGAAAAGCAATGAAAGATGCATCTAAGCTTGGTTCCATAATTGAAGTAAAAAGAAAGGTAATCTCTATAAATCTGGAGAGATACCTTCTCTTTTCAAAAAATGTTATCACTTATAAAGTCTGTGAAGGACCTTAGGGCCAAAACTGCACTGCTTCAGGAGGCAAATTCAGGGATGCTCCATGGAGGCAGAGTCTACCCAGGCACTGCAACACCAAGATTCTGGGTGCTGAAACAGAAGGAGCAACAGTGTCAGAGCAACTCTCACACTGGAGCAGGATAGCGGGAACCACTTCAGAGGGCTGGTGGAAATCAACATCACAGAGACAGACTGGCAGCAAGGTCCTGAATTTTAACAGAAAGGTCAAAATTTGAAGAAACATCCAAAGTACAGCAAAACCTGAAGAAAATTCCAAGCCTTCTTAAGATCTATAACAATTTCACTGTCAATTTTCTGCTACTCTTAAGAATGGCATAGATGTTTCAGTGTGTTTCAGCAAATACAGACTAAGCTCTCTAGCAGTAACTGTCTCAGCAGCAGCCCATGCCCATGCAAATGTTGTCAGGCAGATCAAAAATGATCCACTGACTTCATATACAAAGCCAGGAGTAGCAAAAGGCTCCATTTGCCAATGGTAAAGATCCACCTGTGTGTCGCTTGAATTCCTAGATTAATATACTAATTCTTTATAACTTTATATTCCAAGACTTTTAAGAGGCTATTATAAACAGAACACCTGTTCCAAGAAAGGGTCACAGATTTGGAGTGGACGGTTAAGGCGTTCTGATGTACCGGTTGCATTGATTCAAAAAACTGTCTAGGACTTGGTCTTTATTCCCTGCTGGGTTCCTAAGCAAAATGTGGGGTTTGTGACCATATAATGTTTTCCTTTTTTCCTTCTATGCATGTGTGTCTCTTTCTCTCTGTGTATGTGCGTCTATGTTGGTTCCTACTTTGTAAGTGCAGATCCCACTGAGAGTTTCAACCAAGTCTGAGTGCATTACAGGGATTTCAGAGATACTAACCTCTAACTAAGGTTCCATGGAAATAGCTGGCAGGGCGTAACAGAGAGAGCTTTGTAGGTACTCCAGTGAGGAAAAGGCTGCCGAGTGAACTGAAACCATTTCTCTGCAGAGAAGTCTCCATGTTAGAGAGAGATGTTATAAAAGCCCTAACACCAGGAGAAGCTTAAATCAGAACTCACATCTTGCTAAACATCAGAAAATGTAACCGTAACACAAATCTTCTGGAAGCCATTAGTTCATTAGTTCTGCATATCAGAGATCCTCTTGTTTTCAGCTAGAAGAGGGCAGGAAGGATAAGGTTTTCCATTTTTAATGTCTTATTCAAAATCACTTCAATTTCATCTAAATGTCTCCTCTTAGATGCAACTAATCATGGAAAATATTGATCCTCTTCTAACCCCCTCAGAAAGTGCAGCTTCAGACCACATGAAAATAAGAGCTGATCAATGAGCATAATCTTAGCAAAAGCAATAAAAATAATACAATAATACCTGTGTGAGAAGCAGACTGTGCATGCACAGCATAGAGAAAAGAAGAAAGCCATCAAACAGAGCAAATGTATCTTTATAACCCTGCAGCAACAAAACTCCTACCACCTTATAATAAAATACCATAAGAAAACATTACAAACCTATTACACAAAGAATCAAGAGTGTTGCTTAATGGTTTTCTCACTGCTCACTGTTATCTCTATGAATTGCTATCATCAACACTCATTTACATCAGTGGATGGATGTGTATTTGCGTGTGAGGACAGATACACAAAATCTGGTACAGATCCTCAGGTGATGTAAATTGTCATGGCTGTACTGACGTCAGTAAAGATGCACTGATTTCCTCCAGCAGATGATTTGCTTTTCTGTATGTAAAAAGCACAGAAACTAGGTGCTGTTTCAACTTGGCTGTGAGACACTTACTGTAGACAAAAGCTCATGCAAATACATTCTCTTTTCTATGTGCAAATATACATATTGCCTTGCTGTACCCATTGCAAGCAAGGAAGGAGCTTTAGGCTGCTTCCTATGCTGGAATTTAGGAAAAGGATCATTCCCGACCTGCCCACCCTTGTCTGTAACAATAGACCTCCAACTGCTTTGCTACAGAACTTAAAACACACGGAGATGAAAGGGTCTGTCCAGCATCACAAAAATAAATTTAGGAGGAACTAAAGCTTTATCTTAGGACTGTTAGTCCAATGCTCTGAGATCTTAAACAGAGCCATTTGGCAGATTAAATCCAATAGCCAAGACTAATTTTCTCACCTAGGCCTTAATCAAACGAAATTACGAAATCCAGAATAAAAGAATATACAATATATAAGCATAATACTGCTTTGTTTCAAGATACACCTCTTTGAGAGGAAAAAAGGTATATATTATTGTTCAAACATTAGGAAAAGAATGGGAAAATGCTCACATTTCAGGCTCTGCCTTCATAAATTACTCTTTTCTTTTTTTCCCTTGTGCTATTACATGGTTCAATAGAATGTGGACCAAGTAACAATCATAGGCTATAGGTAATTTTATAACAAATGAAGTATTTTCCATCTATTAAACAGAGAACTATTTCCGGCCTTCTATAATGTTTTCCTAAGGGACAAAAAACAAAAGGTTTCATAACCGAGAATGGAAAAAGAGAAATAAACCGCTGCTGACCTAGGAAAGAGAGAAGAAAATAAGCAACCTGACATGGCATTTACAGGGAAAATAACAGGAAAGCAGAAGATGAATTAACCTTACATACAGAAAGATTACGGTATAGAGACAGTAGCTCTTTTTTACTGTTTCAACTCGCTTTCCAAGGCAGAAAGAAAAAAAAATAAAACCAAGAAATTTCTACAATCTAATATATAGGTTTATCTAGAGGTATTTTTGCTTGCTGAAGTGTACGTAATTTTATTATGTGAACTTTTTTTGTGAATGAGCAGGTAGATACCATAATTAATAGAAGACCCAACTTCTAGCTGACAGGCTCTGGTCTGGCACCATCTAAGGACTAGACAAGTATCCCAAGGCTAGATTTCTCTGACTGACTAAAAGTGCAAATAATTTCAAGTATGACATAGGTGGGAATGAGTACGGTTTACCTCATGTAACTACCCACCTTCTGCACGCATAAATTGTATGAACCATGCCTAAACTGTATATTCCACATCATTTAATGAAGGGCATGGAAGTACTAGTCACTTTCTGGAATCTCAGAACAACGGGTGTCCTTTCCCACTGTTTGTGCTGCAAAGAATGGGACAGCCAGCCCAAGAGTCACCTGGCACTGAAGGCCTGGCAGGAACTCTCAAGGGCACTGTTAATACCTACTCATTTGGGACATTTTCCCAAACAACCATGTGTAAATTCTTTTGACTATTAACAGTGCTGCCATGTGAGTCCATGGTGCCTGAAGTCTTCTAGTAGAGCCTTACCTTCAATCTGCCTGGGAAGTGACACCAAAAGAGTCAGCCTAGAGCATATGGAAGGAAGGTACCCTCGCCACCACAGAAGGGCAGCCTAGTTGCAACAGAATATATAACCGAGTGACATAAAAACATCACTAGTTTTTATTTTAAAAAACAATGCATTTGCATCCCTTCTGATTTAAGCATTTCCAAATTCACCTTTTTTGCTGTTACTTTCAGCCCTTGGCTTCTCTTGTTAAATGATTGCTATGAGCCTTTGTTATTCCAAGTACTGCTCTAACTGGGCTCAGGACACAGATACACAGGAGGTGTCTGTGTCCAAAGCACTGCTAGGCATTGTTTCACACAGATTCCTTCATTGACATTACTTCCTGATGCTCCCATCCTGTCAGTGAGATTTCCCACACTAGTAATTTCAGGCTTGACACTGTGTTGCTCTGGCTGGGACTTTATACAGCATCATACCAAAGTGCTGTGGGTGGAAGTCCTCACACTGTCCTTACTCAGCAATTTTATACCTAGAACTTCATCCTGAACCCTTCCTGAGCTGAGTCTTTTTCCTTCTCTCACTTCATCTGTTATTTTTTAAGTATTGTTGTGAATAATTACCTCCATATTCCTCTGCCTGGGGTTTTTACAGGCCCTGATGTAGGTATGGTGCAGGTGCGTTCATGTTATAAAGTATGTCTTAGCTGATTACAATGTGAATAGAACCAGCATGGACATATCTTTAAATGGGATGCAGTCACAGAGAGTCTACTTTCTGTTTTCCTCTCATTATGCTCTTTATTCCCAAACCATCTAAGCAGGACTTTAGCATCTGTGTAGCTATGCCAAAGCAGACCTCTGTCATTTGAAACTCGCTTACAGCACTCCACTCCAAATAACTTCTGATGCTGAGACAGTACATTGCTAGCAGGGACTTGCAGAACCCAGGGCAGCACCGATGCAACTATTTCTGGTGTGTGAAAGCTCAAGGGAGCTAAACCCTGAAATATGCTGGAGGAAATCTGAAAAAATTAAAGCAGAGGGCAAAAGTAGCATTCCTTGTGTGCCCGAAGTGAAAGGAATAGATATCTGGGGTACATGAGACATTCAGAGTTGTTCTAGTCTTTTTTTATTTTTCAGTTGTTGGGGGTGGGTTGTGCTGGTGCAATGTGCAAATATAGCAAAATATGTTAATGGTAAACCATAATATTTATAGTTATTGTTAGTATCCATTGAAATCAGTGGGATGCCTTTACCCTGGAGATAATCCATAGAATAGAACATCAATGCATAGTTAAAAAGAAAAATTATGGAAAACAGCACCTTTGCATATGCACTATTTTCATTTTAAACTTACATAACTGAGCTTTTGAAATTAAAAAAAACCCCAACAAACAGTCCCAGATGGCAATGGCAACTAAGTGATTTTAACATTGTCTTTTAAAACTTGCCTCTTTACTAAGATAAAAAATTCTATCCTAGACCAATAGAAAATAAACAAAAATAAAATAATTTCCCATCCAATGTTAATCCAAAAGGAGCTTTAAGACCTCTGGGAAAGAGTGGTTTTAAAAAAACTCTTCCACAAGCTCTAAGAGTTTTTTTTGCATGAGGGGATACCTTGTAGAGGAAACATAGGCTAATAATTTAAAGGCAGAACTTAGATTAATTATGTCATGGCAGACAAATACTGTTTCTATGTCTTGTTTTCACTGTTGGTGACACAGTTAAAAGACTTTAATGCCACTTAAACACAGAATGTTTGTAAATTGCAGCCATATCTTGTGATGGAAGGAACTATGATAGATTATTAGCCATTATTCTAAGTGTATTTATTGAAGTGAATTTTCCCACTGATGCCTGGGCCCAGAATCTGAAGTTCTTCCATACACAGAGCTCCTACTGAGAGTTTCACTGATAAAAACCAGCAGGATTTGGGTCATTTAGACTTAATCTGCTAAATTCAACCCTGTGGCATTTCCCTGATACTCTGTGAAGGGTACTGGGGATTAGCAAAGAAGGTGGTATTCTGATAAAGAAGGGAAGGAAGATTTATACTCGCAGGATTTGCCGACACTTTGGGATGGTCCCTTAAGACAAGAGGCTGCCTAGTAAGAGTGATCTGAGCTATGCTAATTTGGCAACCTGTATTTTTGAAGCAAAACATTCCATGACGAATGACCTTATTTTTTTGTTTTTAAAGCTGTGAGGTGCTTATGCAATAGCCTCCTAAGGTGGAAAGAGACAGATGCCGCGGAATAATAATCAGCCTAATTCTTGCTGAAAATCTCTGCAAAAAGCTTCTGACTTTTTCTTTTCTCCTTTCACGGGTAAGCTCAGTACTACCTTTCTCACAGAGACATGCAGCAACAATTAGGGGTCTCTACGTAACTCAGGAATTCTTCCATTTCTAGAGATGGGTTTGGTTTTGTCCCCCTTTAAAATGTAGGCTTTTTTATTTTTTTAAAGGCTTTAAAGAAGGAAAAGTTGTTGGGTTTTACTGGGGAAAAAAACACCAAAAAAATACAACAAAAATAAGACTGAAGTTTTCTTTAAAATAAGATTGATGCTTCAGATGTTTTTCCTTATGGATCCCATGTGGAAGACTGCTCCAGCTGACATGAATAGTCATAGGTCTTCACTTTTATCCAGAGCTTGAGGTGAGCTGGGCTGCAAAAAACAGTCAAACCTAACTCAAAATGAGCAAAATCCCTGGGCTGTGTCTGAGGTGAGAAGGGCCAGCACAAGTACACTTCAACATGCTGCCAGAACCTCCTGTTTTGTGAGAGGCAGAGGAAGTTACTGGCACTGCCTGGGTGCCGCTTTAACCCCTGCTTTCAGCCACCACATCTCAACATGCTAAAATATCCTTTTTGTTCTGTTTAGAGTAGCCATTTTTTGTAGTGAACAGTCAGTCCTATACTCTTATCCAAGAAAAAAAATTAAATAATGTTGAATTTCAGGGTTTATAACAAAGGGAAAAACGTGTTTAGATCAGGGGAGGAAGGAAGAGAGCGCAGATAGCTGGTCTGTGCAGGTATTAACGTAGACATCCCCTGCTGTCACACAAAACCAAAAATACAAGTCTCTGGTTGGTGAGCTGAATCATAAGGCATATTGGGCATCCTGTCAATAGGTGGTAAAAGACTCCTCACCCTCCACCCAAGTTGTCTGTAAGTTAGATTCTGCAGTCTCTTTTATTTTCTTCTAACAGAGACAAGAGAGGATGAAACCCAGTATATACAATCAATGAGAGGAAAAAAAGAATCTGCTGGAGTGAGAAATGTTTGGCATCTCTCGTATTTCCTTTTCTATAGAAATACTTTGGTGTGCCTAAGCTATAGAAGGAAACAGAAGCAGTCTATTTTAATCTTGCTGAGTGAAGAACGCTGCAGGGATTGCTCTGTTATCCCCAGCAGCAGCCCTGACTTTCCACAAAAAGGCTCTATCTATCTATCTATCTATCT
>JAWWEU010000040.1:67149407-67182578 GCA_035583155.1 Acropternis orthonyx | reverse complement strand
CTGGGCACCACCACCTCTCCCTGGGCACCACCACCTCTCCCTGTGCACGACCACCTCTCCCTGGGCATCACCACCTCTCCCTGGGCTCCATGAGCTCTCCCTGGGCAGGTTACAAATATGCTGGAAATGCCAGTCCTCAGCTTCAGAGGGTTGGGAAGTGCATCTCCTGAATGCTTCTTTCGCTTGAGGCCTCATCCAAAACTATTCAGATCAATGAGAGATGTTTCACCATCTTGAGTCTAAGCCAAGTCACTGTCTGCTTACACCTGTTAAACAGATGGATAAAATGAAGGTAACACAAGTGAACTGTGTTGCCCACAATCACACGGGACACCACTCAGTGTCTGTAATTAGAAAGTGTTGGAGTCAACAGCAGCGCTTCCTCTGCTTCAGGTGAGCACTGAGTCACAAGGTGGGAGTAGTCTTCTGGCACCTTCTATCTCAGCCCAGCACTTAAAAGCCAAGTGTTATAGTCTGCAGTCCTGATATCTACAGCAAGGTGAAACTTTTATCTTATGTTAGGGCTGTTGAATTTTTAATTCATACTGATACCATAAAACAAGAAGAAATGGGAAAAGCAACGGGAAAATACCTCTGTTTATAAATCAAACATAAAGAGCTGAGATGTGGTAAGGACAAATACTTCAGTTTCTTTCAATTTTTGTTGTTTTCATTTTCTCTTCAGTTGAGTACAGCTGAGCTGCTATATAAATATTTAAAACAGCTGCTCATCACAAAAAAGGTACAAATTCTGTATTGTAGCCTTAGCTGAGATGCCTGGTTTTGACACATTTTAAAATCTTGATTGTATTTGAACTGTGCTATTGCAGCCTTGTGTTATTTACTGCAAATTAAAAGGAAACAAGGTTTCTCTTCAGAATGTACTTCCCCTTTTCATGTTGCTAAATATTATAGTCTTCTGTTTTTTTCATTAAATTGTGACCACTTAAGTGATTAATTCTAGAGAGCAAAAGCTACACAGAGACATTTTCTTCAGAGTCAATGAGGTTTTTGTTTGAGCTGACAGTTGTTCAGTCTTTTGTAAATACTGCAGTTAAATGCAAAAAAAACCCTGAATATGAGCTTGATTCTCCCAATATTATCTGACTGGCTCTTCTGAATTACATGGAGACTTTCAGATGGGACAAATTTGTGTAATTTGACCTTGCATAAGATACACGGGGAAAAATAAGAAATGGAATAATGTTAAGTCTCAACTCCTACTAAAGCTTTTTCTGCAATGGCAGAACTCAAATACTGTCAAGAAAACAAAAACCATGCATGAACAGTATACATTTCAGCTCAGGCATTTTTCTGATGAACAGCTGTTTGAAATATTTATATGTCAGCTTAGCCGTGTTCCACTGAAGAGAAAAAAAAGACCATTGACAGAATAGGAAGTATTTGTCCTTACCACATTTCAGCTCTTTATGCTTGATATATAGAACAACGTATTTTACCTTTGCTTCTAGTTTTGTGTTATCAGTAACTATGAATTAGAAATTCAGCAGCCCCAACACAATCAAGAAAGTTCACCTTGTTGCAGAATCCAGTCTAAAGAAGGTAAGACTGCAGACTGTAACACCTGGCTTTTAGGTGCAGGACTAAGGATGAAGATACCAGAGGAGTCCTCCTGCCTTTACTCAATCCTCATCTGAAGCAGAGAGGGCACTTTCTGATTACAGACCATCAGTGGTGTTCTGTTTCACCTTGACAGTGTGGCTTGTTTGGTCTGTGCTCCTGTTTCGTAACAGGGGTAAGCAGATGCTGGCTTCTCAGGGAAATTAAGGTCAGGACAAATCAATAAAGCATCTGGCCTGATGTGCTACATACCGTATAATCTCGTGCAACTTGGAGCATGAGTTTAAGAAAAATGTATCTCCAGAAGTGCCTCTGGTACCACTGGAAAGATAGTAAAAGGTAGAGAATTTGTCTCATTCCTCAATATTTTGTCACTATAGTTAATCTGTGTCTTTGTTGACAAGTTGGAATATTTTTCATATATGAATTTATCGCTTTTACTTTCCAGACATGACTATTTATGCCATTCTCCACCAGCATAAAGAGCTTCTTAGTCCTAAAGCTTTTCTCTGCTTGAAGGTGACTGATCAGATCACCTACTGATAATATTTTTAGCAAGCTAAACAGACTGAACTCTTTATATGATGTAATCTTCTAAAAACTTGAGTCTTCATTGCATTTGGCTTTTGAGGTAATCTTTCAGACTTGCTGATACACAGCATGATCTAGCTAGAAGCAGGCCAAATATTTGCTGAAGAGGTCGCTGCTGAGATGTGCTCCTGTCTCTTGTTGCTCATTATTTATGGGGTCAGATTTCTGCTCAGGTCAACCTTTGCCTTCAAATCTGCTTACAGACAGGATCCCTTCTGGTCAGATGCTCAGACTTCTGAAAACTATTTCTGTGTTCTGTTTTGGTGTCTGAAAGAATTTCAAGGAGCAAATGAAGAAACAAGAAGGATCCCGTGACTCAAAACCAACAGACCTTGCTCCAGACTTTTCTTTGAGGAACACAGCAGAATTGTTTCAGTCAGCCACCACCATCCACATCACTGCAACTGACTGCACATGACAGAATCTTTGTCTACATAGCCTATTGCAAAGGAGACAAAAGACCCCTCTGTTTTGAGAGGCTCAGATGTAAAGTGCAGGATACAAGTCAAGTGGTAGCAGATCACAGGCCTAGTTTTTGTGTTGCATGCATTACCTTAACATAAGGTTACGATCTGGATGCAAACCATTCTGTCTTGTGAACTTCTTCACAACTGATGGGATTTTGGCAATGGTTGAAGCCAATCTGGTGACACAAGGAAAGCAACTGAAACCTTGCAATATTTATCTTGGCCAGAGAGAAATTCTCTAGATATTTGCGGGCTACCTTATTTGCCCATCTCCCAAGTAAAAGCAGCCTCACAGACTGTCTAAGATAGTGAGTAGAAGTATCTTCTCAAACAACTCTACACTCATTTTTAAAAGAGGGGAAAAAAGAAAAAAAAATCCCAAGAGCTCACAGCAGCATTGCTTTGTTGTTCCATCCCTTGCAGAGATAACAGTTCAGTTACTCATTCCCTCTGCAGCACTGTCTGCAGTGCTCACCTTGGGAAGGTGGAGAGAGAAATCCCAAAGGATAAGGGGTCTTGTCCCTGGAAAGAGAGAGGGCTTAAGAGTCAGAAACCGTAACAGTGGCTGGATGGTGGGCAGTGAAAACCGATGTGAATTGGGAAGCATGATGCATAGGGAGACTGGTGAGGAGTGACCGAGGGCAGGGGACTGAAGATGCACAGGCTGTTGGTCACTGGCGTGGGCAAAACTGAGGCAGGGGGAGGGCTGATGTTTGGCCTGCAGGCAAGTTTGACATGGAAGTTGTAGAAGTGAAGGGAACGTGCAGAAGGAGGCAGAAAGGTGTGAGGGCAGGAGGTATCTGAGAAATGCTCTCAGTAAACTGAAGAGAATGGCTGAAGAGAATGGCTGAATATTTGTTATAAAGACATGCTGAGTATAGTCAAAAGGAAGACTCAGAGCTTGAAAGTTAGGTTGAAGTCCACTTTTTAAGACTTTAAGAGCATATAAATAACAATAATAAGAGGCCTAGGAAACAGAATTACACTGGAAGCAGCACAAAATTATACTTTCCCTAAATATGCTTCCAAGCAGACTTCCTGAGCCAAAGGTGATACCCTTGCATTAAAACAAAAACCCTCAGTAGTTTTCTCTTCTATCCATTTGTCTGGTCCCACCTTGAACCTATCTGAATTTTTAGCATTTACATAATTTTGTAGCAAGGAGCATCAGATCTTTGCTCCAGCTGTACTTAGCTACTACCTTACTCTCTCTGAGGAACAAGGACAGCATCACGTACCCGAATGAAGGGTCAAGGTCACAGGAGAAAACAGAATCCTCTCTCCAAAAATGTCACTTCACAGGAGCACATAGGTACCTGGGAGTTGGTCAGAGGACACCAGCAATCTTTTCACTGACTCTGTCTTAGTTTCCATTCTGGATCCTAGGAGGCAGATAGCCAGAGCTATTTGTTGATGTCTTAAGTTATGATTTGTTTAAAAGCTTCCCATCTGTTCAGGTTTGTAGTCTGTTTCACATTGAAATTACTGCTGGATGGATGTAGTAGATTGATGATTTTGGAAACATTGGGTTTTAATTTCTTACATGATGTTTTGGTTTTATTTTAAAGAGATCAGCACAAAAAGGTAAAGCAAAACCAACTGTGACAGAACATATAAAACAGCATGAGCTGCCTACAGATAAATAAAAGCAGTCCAAAATAATAGAGATCAATATGAATCATGACCAATAAGCATATTTGTAATAATAAACATGTCATAGGCATCAGATAAACAAATCACAAATATTAAAGATAACAAACAGATTATAAATAGAGAGACATCCCAAATTAAGATCATGTCTCTCAGTGCTAGTAGATATGAATTAGAAGCCACATCTGCCAAAATAAATCTGGCATTCTCTCAGAGGTCATCATATCTAAAAAAAAAAAAAAAAATTATATTAAAAAAATAAAAAGGCGAGTACAGAGAAGGAGAGGGCAGACAAGTTTTTTTTTTTTTTACTTCCACTAGTGTGACATAGTTTAGAGAGATCAGGCTGCATTAGTGCTACTAAAGATGATATAAGCATGACGATGATAAGAAAAAACTGGAGGCAGGGTGGAGGGAGAGGCTTCCCCTGGTAGCTGCAATTCTGACCCCAATCCTATAAGCTGCTCCAGGCAAGCAGGTGCATGAGGCCTCATTTTGAAATCAGTGAGTTCAAGCCAAGCACAAAAGTCTGTCTAGCCAGAACATCAGCTGGCAGTTTCTATTTACCTCCTTCTGCCAGTCTTTCAGATGCAGATAACACTTTATTGATATGGCATGATTTTTGATGTCATGAAAAAAATGTGATATTTATTCTTTAACTCTGATGGTCATAGAATGAAGCCAGTCAGTTTAAAAAGGGAATTAAAGTTAATTTTCAGGAGGAAATAAATAAAACAAGCTGTTAAACCTGGCACTAGTGTGTCGTGTATGATGGATGTACTGTCCTGAGGTTCTGGAAAGGGAGAGGCTAAGGTTCTGCAGCAGCAGCAATTCTTCCATAATGTACATTCTGTGTTTTACAGAATAAATTTCAGGACATGAACAGTTTTATACCAAAGTGAACAAAAACAGGCCTATAAAATACCAAATGTGACTGAAACAATATTGGGTTTGGCATTTTTTGTATTTCCTTCCCTTCTCTGAAGGTAATGGTGCATAGTCAAGGCCAAGCTCCTGCTGCCTGTATTCGAAGAGGGAATAGAGGAACTTATAATGTGATAGTCTGCCTGTTCTGGCTGGGTCTCCAAAGAGCAGAAGGAGCAAAAACTACCTCATCAGTGCTAGTGATGGTTCAGATAGACCCAGGGAGTTACTGTGAGGGGAGCCCAAGTGGAGATGTTCTGGCAACTGCTGGCATTTTTTACCACCCAACATGTTATTTAACCCCCTTCATCCTTGCTGGGACTTCCAGTGGTGTCACTGCTCCTTCAGCTGAGCTGGTAGGTAGGTAGCTTTGAACTTGTCTTGCTTAAATAGCTTTGCTGTAGCCAGCAGAATGTTTATTCAATGGGCTCCTGAAAAATCAAAACTCATTCTAACAATCAATCTATATGGAGCTTAAGGCAAGGGTTCACTACATGCTTTCAAAGTCAGAGAGTAAACTTTCCACTTACTTTAGCTGCAGCAAAGATGTCACCCTGCATGATGTCTACATTGTTTTTCTAGTGGTTCATGTTCACCCACCGTGAGTGATAGAGACAAGGTAGAATGTGCCACACTCTGTGCAACTATCAGGAATACAGTCAAGAGGATGGGACCAGGCTATCTTTGGTTGATCCAGGAACAGGACAAGGGGCACCAGGCACAAACTGAAACACAGAAAGTTCTGTCTGAATATACAGAAAAGCTTATTTACTTTGAGGTGACAGAGCGCTGCAAGAGGGTGCCCAGAGAGGCTGTGGAGTCTTCTCTGGAAGTATTCAAAACACTCCTGAATATGATCCTAAGCAGCCTGCTCTAGGTGAACCTGCTTTACCAAGGGGGCTGGGCTAGATGGTATCCAGAGATCCTTTCAACCTCAACTATTCTGTGCCTCTGTGAATAAAGTCCAAAATAAAGTCAGGAGCTCTGAACTGTAAATACCAGACAGCATAATGAGAGGTAGGTGCTGCCCCTACTCTCCACTGGAGCTAGTGCCATCAGAGTTTGAATTTTAAGGGGTACTCTTATAGCTGGTTTGTATTTTCACTTGCCTTCTGGTAAGACCCACATACTCATTTTGAGGTACACCCAAAAATCCTTCTCTTCCTTTATGTTTATATATTTGGGCCCTTTCAGATATTCCTTCCCACCTGGGGCACTTGTTCTGTGAAGGTCCTGCATCCTTTGACTCTTTTCCTTACAAGCCAGATTCTTGTTCCTAATCCTGTTGGACTTACCTGTCCTGCCCATCTCTGTGCTTAGCCTACCCCCCTGCATGCCAGAAAGGTCAAGTCCCCCGCACAGTACACCACATTAAAGGCAGGAGCGCCCCAAGGCTTTGCAGGCAGAGGACACTGGTGCTGTCTCACCATTCAGAGCAGGATACAGCTTGTCTTCAGCAATCCAACTCAGCACCTCTGCCTGGCAGCAAAATACTTGGACGAAAATAGACAGAGGCCTCCTCAAACAAACTTGCAGGATTTCTGGGCTCAACCCTGATTCTCTGCACTCAATGGGAAAATTCAAGGTCATATTCATATTCTGTGTAGTTCTGAGAACACATCTTTTTTTTGTTGATTGAACAAAGCCTTTCAGCCTGAGCTGAAAGGTTAGGAGCTTGGCTGTGGTCCTGTCTTCCTCCTCCCTGATTAAAATCCTCGGTTCCTGGCTCATGTTAGTGGATGTTGAAATGGATGTAGTGACTTTTTTGTCATAAATCAGTTATTTGCCAAAACAAACATTTAGTCAATGCAAAATTATTTGTGAATTTGAGATGCACTCACTGAACATTTTGGAGATTTAAAACAACAATGTTATAGGAACAACAAAGTGTCTCTTTTTGAGGCATTTTTGTTTGGATGTCCTACATGAAGTAATGAAGTGGTGAGAACAGAGTGGAATCCTACACCATCACTCTGCTGCTGTCTTTCTGCTCAGCAGTTCCTGGTCAGGATGCTCACACGGACCATGACAGAATGATGTCACATGCCACGGGGGGTGCATGAATGCAACCCATTCCTGAGGGAACAGGCTTTTCATTGGCATATTAAGAGACATCTCTTTCCTGCTCTCCAGTTTGTATGAAACTTCCCAGAATTCTGAGTTTTGAGGGTGGGGCTTGTTTTTTTTTTTTCCTAAGACCTTTGTCTTCTCCCAGGAACAGGAAAAAATTAAAGCCTGGAGTAGTCATCCATAGATGCTTGACTTTACTGGGTTTTTTTTAAAAAAATAGCTGTGCAGTTTAACTAGCATGCAGAAGTACTAATAGAAGTATTTATTAAATAAATGCACTGGCTTTGTTATAAAACAGTGACAAGGACACTGTTAAAATAGGTGCTGTGTTGCACACCATATTATTTTGGCCTGTTCACTCTAAAATGGAGGGGGAACTAGAAGCTGAAGTAGGAGATATATATCCTACTGCTTTGTAAATGAAAAGAAAGATTGTATCTGTAAGTCTTAGAAATAGAATTAAGTAGGAACCTGATGTTGTAATACAGATGCAAAATAAATTCATGTTTCTAGAGAAAAATGTAGTGAAATTAGCATGGCACCTTGGCATACAGCTATTACAAGGCAGTTAATATGGCATAATTTTAAGGACCACCAGGAAATTCAGCCTGCAGCACCGATGAATTATAATAGCCTGATATAATAAGCTTTGAAGTGAAATAGCTTTATGTGAATACCAAAGAGCAATAGAAAGCATCTGAAAGATTGAAATGCAGAAGTAATAGCTTCACTGGAAATGTTTAACATGTATTTCACTGCTCATTCAGAACGAAAATATTGCAGGCAGGAATTTCAAGTTTTTACTAAATTTCCATTTGAGTAGAAACTGGGAAAAAAAAAATCTCTGAAGGTAATGCCTAGGCCCTGCTATGAATCTAGTCCTTTGCTTTTATTGCACATACTTGGAAAAAAAATTGCAGAACTCAAGTTGGTTCCAACAAATAATTTACCCTAAAACTAGGGAATTTTTATTATTCATCAAATACACTGAAAACGGTGTTTTGGGGGGTGACTTTGGAAAAAAGCAGAGTTTAATTTTTTGGTTCAACAACTGAATCAAGTAATGAATTATTCACACAAACCGGCCATTTGAATACCCACTTAAATCCTAAAATAGGAGCTTGCCATTGACAGCAGAGAGTTTGGATGAACTTCTCACAGGGGTGAGTCTCATTCCCAGGGAATATTGATTTCTATTATTTAGTTTTTATGTTTGAAAAGATGAAAAATTGTTTCCAGCTTAAAACTAACTCTGCAGGAACAAGCTTTTATTAAATTTCATTTAAGTGCAAATTTTTCTTTACCACATATTACTTCATTTTCTGAAATATGTTTCTAAGAGGCAATGTCAAAAGTACAATTAGATGGTGCAGGACTGAGTCTTAATTGATGGTGACAATAATGAAAATGAATTATTTAATGAAAGCTTTTTTTTTCCTCCCTTGCTTTCACCTCTCATTATTCCGTTTGGAAACAGACTGTCCTAAAATGTATTGAGTGTCCTGCTGTCACTATTTAGACAAGCATTTGTCAGTAGGTTCTTAATACACACTAATATTTTCAGTAGGCTTTTATTAGAACATATTTCTCTCTCTCTCCAGTTATATTTAATTCTAATCTTTAATGTAGGGTCTTGCATCTCTTTTCATGCTTCTCTTTTTATTAACTTTCCAAATATATTCCTAAATCCCCTCATTTGTATCCAGCAATTACTTATGTCTTGAAGCATTAAAATGTACATTTCAAAACATTGAAGCTAATGTAGAAAACTGATAAAATACTATTAAGCTTCCTGGTTTAAATATATGTGATTTGAAAAATATGAATTTTTAAAAGAGGTATTTTTATAAAAAGGAAGAAAAGTTCTTTAAAATTCCGTTTTTTTCTTCTTCTTTTAGGAGTTAAAAGTCCAGAAGAATTAAAAAAAAAAAAAAAAAAAAGTAATGTCCAAAGCTGGGTAGGGAGTGCAGTGAATTTTTATCAGAATGTTAACATTTACTTGAGCTTTTCAGAATGGCCAAAAAAAAAAATTAATCTTCATTTTTTTTTGGAAACAACATCTAATATTCAGCACCCACACTGTTCTAAAGGAACTTAATGGATGTGGTCAGAATCAAAGGAATGATGTTCACGATGACTCACTAACATGGTATCGGAGAGTTGTAGCTGGTTCCTTCCTCCCTGAGTTAGTGTCCTCTCCCCATGGCGGGGGGGAATCAGTCAGTTCATGACAACTCCTAATTTCGCTATAGCAAAGAAAGAATGGCCAGCAATGGGGTTCATGGCTGGAATAAAGGGGAGGAGGTTTGGATAGCTGCGTTTTGGTTTAAATAGGAAACAGTAACTGGGATTGCATGGCAAATAGCTGGGTGTCTTAGAACGTTGCAGATGTGAGTCTCGTTGACTTTAAAGTTAAACAAGTAATTTGGGCCTGTTGGGAACATGGGTAAGAGGTCAACCTTAGAATACTTGTTGCTTTTCTCTTATGGCCATGGCTGTTCTTAATATTTCTCCCTTTCATTTATTTTTTTTAAAAGGCCTGGAATGGGAGGTTTGATCTCTTGCCAGGTAGCCTAGCGAGAATACTCTGTTCAGTTATGCAAGAAGCATGGATTTGATCCCTAACTGCTGTTACCATGCTCTTAGGAATACATGGTTACAAAAATAAAAGCATTAGCCTGCAGCAATCCTGCTGTGTGCTGTGCTCTCATCAGATCTCACGTGTTCAGTAAGGTCAGCCCTGCTCAGGACTCTCAGAGTTGGGGGTGCTTGTGGCAACGTGGAAAGGAGACACAGAATAAAACGTGTGTGAAACACCGTCCTCATCTGTACTCCTCTCCAGGGACTTTCTACTCTTTGTTGTCTACCATTTTTACCTTTCCCCCCCCCTGAAATGCACCATTATTTCATAAACATGCTTTTTTCTTTAGTTTTTTGTTTTCTTTTGTCGTGTGTTTGTTTTTTTTTAAGTCAACAAAGGCAATTACTCTGAGTATGCAAAACTGTGTAGATGCAACATTAAGAATGGCATTTTGGAATTCACAGCAAAGAGTCTTCCCAGCAACACTCAGGATGGAGACCTTTGCTATCCAGCCTTCCCTTGCTGACCAGTTCAAGGTGAGCCAATGTGGGACACTAGCTCAGTGCAGCCATGCAAAGAGGTACCACTTTAACTTAAGAGAGTTTATTACAAGAGTAATTTAATCTCGTATGTGCACTGAAGAAGTTGCATTTTTATGGTTTACTGTGGGGGTCTTTCCAGCACTGCCTGAGAGCCGCAGCCTGAGCCCTCCATGAAACACTGCGGTGCATTGTGCCCTGGAGAGCTTACAGTTTGATGGGCAGTGCAGGCACAGGGGGTCAGAAGGGCTCTGGCACTCACGAGGAATAAGAAATGTGATGCTGGCAAGTGGTGTTTACAGCTGTGATTCCAAGGCTGAGTAGGTTTGGATGACAGGGAAGAAAGTGTAGAAGCAGAAGGGGTTGAGAAGGAGAGCCTGCAAAAGGTCAAGAAGCATTTGGAAAATACTCTTGGGCACATGGTGTGACTCTTGGGGAGGGTCCTGTGCAGGGCCAGGAGTTGGATTTGATGAACCTTATGGGTCCCTTCCAACTCAGCATATTCTGTGATTCTGTGACTTTGACAAGAGTGGCAGAGAAGGAAAAGGTGGATAGATATGGTGCTTCTATCAACTTCAGGCTCTAGTTTGCTCCACTCCACTGCATTTTACCCCAAAGCCCCACTTTTAGGGGAAGATGAAAGTCACATGTTTGTGGGGAAGTGTGTGGGACATGTGTCTCCAGAAATCTGAGCAGGAAGAAAGTTTGAGCAGAAAGAAAGGTGGCTGCACTTGGCCCTTATTTTTCCTCCTGCAGTAAGAACACCTCAGAGGTAATACAGATATTAATGTTATACTTAGAGCACCTATATCTCTAGGGGAAAAACAAAGGTACTTATTTTACTTTTGAGTCCAAAATAATAAAACATTGTTTAGGTTTGTTTAATTTCAACAACTTGTGAGCATATTCTGATCATTAGCGTGCACTCAGAGGTGTTAATTATCACCAGACAGAGAACAAAGGACAGATGTTCAAGGTCCAAATACTTCTAAATGTCAGATGAGCTCAACCCTATATCCAATTGCAATAGCAAAACGTCCCTCAGATCTGAAAAACTGGGATGTCTGGAGTAAGATCTGATCTGTGCTCCTGCCCTCTCCTGACCTTGTGCAAAACCGCCTCAGCCAGCTCTGCCTTGAATGTTTGACAGATGCTATTCAACAGACTACATGAATTTCCAGCACCTTCCAAACACACAACAACACAAAACACAACACACAGCAGCACTCTGTATTCTCCTCACCTTCGCTTTTTACATTTTCCCGTCAGGTTCTGAGTTTTATGTTATTACATTTTGGTGTAAAACATTGTAATAAATAATAAGCAGCAACATTTTCCATCCTAAAGATACCAAAGATGGAAAAATATTGTTTCCTTTTTTCTAGCGAGGGAAGTGAGGCATTAATTACTTGCCCAAGGTGACTTTGCTCAGTAAAAGATAGTAAGAGAAAGAGAAAATTAATGTATTGAAGGTTGGGTTTGTTGGTTTGCTTTTTTTTTTTTTCCACATCAGGAAAAGCACTCTAGTGGGAAAATGCAGTTTCAGAAATGTGAAAATGAGTTCAAATATGTGACTATTAAAGGGCTGGCTATTGCACATGAATTTGTGGCTGTGACACGACAACAGATGAGGGATCCGTTTGTGTATAGATAATTGCAATGAGTCTAGCCTACGGGAAAAAATTGTCTTTGTGCAAGAGTTCTGGACAGGGTGGAAGTGCTTGAATGTTGCAGTGATGGAAAAGCTAATGGACAGAACAAGCACTCCAGACAGTTATCCAGAGCATGGCATGCAAAAGCACAGAAAACCTGACGTGCCCTGAGCTGCTCTGGATCAGCCAGTGGCTCACAGTGAAGATTGTGCCAGCAACCAACAGCAAAGCAGAGCATGCAAAGCCTCCACACAGCCCACAAGGAGCACAGCGGAAACATCTGACTTCGTGTATTCAATGAGCCAAGGGCAAAAGCAGGTTCTGACTGAAGGGGGGTCCAGCCCTATCTTGCCATTTCAGAGCAAAGTGACCGAACGTGGCAGTGCCATCATGCATAAACAGGGCATCTCTGCAATACCAATTCCCATTGGTATTGACTGGGGCAGTGGCTCTGGGTAAGCCAGAAACCATTTCCCAAACCAGCAGTTACCACATTTGTTAAGTGCAAAGCCTCTGCCACGCTGGCATGCATGACTTGTCACACCCCAAGGCACTGCTTTTTGCACCCTATGACAAATCTTGTCTTACTGACTGCATGGGAAGAAGGATCTCCATCTAAATCTTCCCATACCTGGGCAAGAGTAGGTAGTAGTGCTCCTTTTGTTAGAGGAGAAAAATAGTGTGTGTGATTTTGGTTTTGTTGGCTGTAACTTCCCAGTGCAAAGCAGCACAAGCTGAGCTTGGTGGTCACAGGTGCCAGAGAGGAGCCCCTGCTGAGCTAAAAGGATCCTCTCCTCAGGACCACAAAAAATGAGCAAGTGAAAAGTTATGAAATGTATCCAGTAAACATTGTTCTGGAGAGAGAAGATTGTGTCCATTATTCGACTGGGATGAGAAATTTTGTCCAGTATTCCACTGGCTGGGAATGGTGTTGTTTGGTATCCATCAGCCAGTTCTGGGGGCTGAGATGTGCAGCTGGACAGAGATTGCTGCCTCTGCAGTTGAATTAAACACTGTGTTAAGCAGCTGCTCTCCTGATTTGCCTCCAGACTCTGTGCTGTTGTTCACACCTATTTGTGCCTGGTTAGATAAGCTATGTCTGCACAGGAAAGAAATCTAATACATGACAACATTACACAGCAGTTCACTGCAATTTACAGCCTCTCACCTGCTTCCAGGGTCTTCCTGGTGCTTTGTTCAGTCTACTGCTACTCTGCTATTGCTTCTCACATAGGACTTGCTGCATCCCTGCTGCTCTGCCCACCCAGCCTAAGATTCAGTCTTCCCTTTCTCTCTCTGTATCTCAGCTCTCTTTTTGCCCTTTAATGATGGATTTTGCAAACCTGCTGGCTCCTCTTCCCCAGGGTGGCTGGGAGGGGGACCTGGGAAGGGACTGTGTCAGCCTGCCGTCACCTCTTGCTTCCTCTTGAATTTTGTAAATGCTTTGAACTGGATTTTACCCAAGCAGAAAAAAAGCATCTTGGCGGGCCTTTCGTCAGCAGTATATAAATAAAAATGGATCAGAATAGATTGGATTGTTGCTTCTTAAATCCGCTTCCCCATTCTGTTTTTGACAGGTCCTGACACCCACACACATGCTCCTTGCTCAGACTTGGCTGGATCTGCTTTTTCGTCTGCTTTGAGTTTTGGCAGGTTTTCCAGATTCTCCTAGAGAGTTTTAGTAGCTCTTACCCTGGTCCTCACTGCTTAAGCCTTGTGCCCTTATGCTCTTTTTAGTCATGATTCTTACCAGTACCATCATTAAAACATTAAAACACTGCGGCCCCCAGCAGGCTCTGAAACAGGGATGCTGCTGCTGCCTCCTGAGCTCCTCTGCAACTCCACCGGGTCCAACATCACTGCCCCGCTTCAGTCCACGCCTCCCACTGCAAAGGAGGGGAACGGAGTCGACAGTCTGCAACAGGTCATTTATGGGACCCATTTACCCTTTCCCTCCGACCTGAATATATCCGGGGGCGGGGGCCGGGGGGGGAGGTGGGCGGAGAGGAAGGGGTGTTCAAGTGCATTCAGTCTTTGAAGAGGCTTGCCTCCTTTCTGCCCTCCTGCACTGCTTTTAGTGCTGTTGCCCCACCCCCGTTTAAACCGCGGGTTTCGCGTTTCCCGATGCGCTGCCGCAGCTCCTTCCCCGCCGGCGCTTGCGGGGGGCGGGCCCGGCCGCCCCAAAAGGGCGGAAGTGACGCGCGAGTGAGGGCGGAAGCGGCGCGGCGGGGCGGGGCCGGCGGGCGGCAGGTGAGGGGCCTGGCGGGGCTCTGTGAGGGTTCCTGTGCCGGGGGGCGGCGCGGGCGGCATCGCCACCATCGCAGGCCGAGGGGGGCGGCCCCGCCCCTCTGCTCAGCCCTGGGGAGGCACGTCTGCAGCGCTGCGTCCAGCCCTGGGCTCCTCGGGACGGCGGAGACACGGAGCTCCTGGGGCGGGCCCGGCAGGGAGCGAGGAGGGTGGTTAAGGGACTGGAGTGTCCCTCTTATGGGGAAAGGCTGAGGGAGCCGGGCCTGTTCAGCCTCGAGAAGAGACCACTGAGAGGGGACCTCATCGTCAATATGTATCAGTATGTGAAGGAGTGCCAGGAGGACAGAGCCGGGCTCTGCTTGGTGGTGCCAAGCAGTGGGACAAGGGACAGAGACTGGTGCACAGGAAGTTTCACCTGGACATGAGGAAGAACTTTACTCTCCGGGTGACCGAGCAGTGTAACAGATTGCCCAGAGAGGGTGTGGAGTCTCCCTCACCGGAGATACTCCAGAACCATCTGGATGCAATCCTGTGCCATGTGCTCTGGGATGGCCCTGCTTGAGCAGGGAGCTTGGAACAGATGACCCACTGTGGTCCCTTCCAACCTGACCCATTCTGTGATTCATATGCTGAGCCACTACATAGATGGGGAAACCTTCCAGGCAGGCGTGGAGCATGGGAACCTCGAGCTGGCAGTGACATGCAGGGCTCTGGGGCTCCACACAGGGCCCTGGGGAATGGTCATGTCAATTCTCCATGCAGATCAGGTACTCTCTAGGGGTAGACAGGAGAAGCCTGAAGAAAAAGAGAAGGAAGTGTCCAAGAGAGATGGTCATGGGAGTCTGGGTTGTGGGTCATGTGATTTTTTTTCCCCTCAGAATGGGTTGTAATGGGGTTGTGGGTGTTTCGTGCTATTCCAAGTACCAAGTGGTTACATTTAACTGTCAGCTAATTGAGAGAACACCCTAGATTAGAAAATATGTAACTCCCAGTGCATGGAGGCACAGCGCAGTTTGCCACCTGGAGTATCGTGGATTGCCTTGAAAATGCACAAGGGTATGTTTTTCTGTCCCAGGCTACTAGCTGTGCTATTGTAATGATTTGTCAAATGAAAACACATTTTCAGTGTTTGAAAGTGAGTGCAAATGCTGTTGTGATAATTGCATTTATTGTATTAATCTTTTTTTATGTTAAAAATGAAGAATGAGTCGGCCAACTGTTAAAAGACCCCAAGGCTGCTAGACACATTGAAGAAAGGCTGCTGATGGACATAGTGAACATTGTGGATCCACATACAGCAGTGATGGTCATTGTTAGTATTTAGTTTAGTATTTATTTTTGAGATCAACAGAAGTCTTGTGATAAGCTATCCCCTCTCCTTTTTTTGTATTTGGGGTTTGGTTGGTTGGTTGGTTGGTTTGTTGTTGGTTTTTTTCCCTGTTGTTTAGTTATCAAGTGCGATTGAACAGCATCTGGATTTTCCCAAAGGCCTCTTTGCAAAGAGGAGGCTTTTCATCCATGCGCATCCATTCTTGACTCTGCTCACATCTACAGTGCAGCTTCCAACAAGGAGTGTGGGATAATGCCAGCTGTGGTGGTGGCATTTCCCGTGATTCAGTCAAATGTCAGCTGGGAGTTTGTCTGACATGACCTATTTATTTCATTTGGGTTGCATGGCGGGTGTTGCTGGCAGTGATTTGCAGACTGGGCTGACCTATCCTGGAGTAGATGAGGTAGAAGCTAAAACTGCCTCTATTTCTTGCCAGTTCTCTCAAATATGGAGCCTTCCTTGAGTGGTGAAAGGAAGTGGAGCGGATAGTACTCCTGCCAGAGGCAAGGGCTGAAAGCAGTGACTTTGGCATGTCCTTTAGAGGCTTTCTGCATGTCAGTTTTCTGGGGAATCAAAGGTGCTCCAGTTAACTGTCCCTTGCATGGACTTTATTTTAGGAAAGTTACCTGAAAAGTTATCCTGATATTTCATGATGTTTGTCTTGTCTGAGTAGTAAAGCTGGGGTGTAGAGGCTGCCTAATACAGCTTTGTTTCTGGGATGCTTTGGATGGTGGGGGAAACAGCCACACCTCCAGAGCCCTGAGGCAGGAAAATGCCTGAGGCACTCCCAGAGCAGCACAGACTGCTAGTCTTAACATCTGCCCTTCTTCTATCACTCTGGATATTTAAACTGAGATTTAAATCTTCATTAAATCAGAAAAAAATTGCTGTTCTCTTCTTTCAACCCAGGAGTTAATTGGCCAGAAAACTGAAAGCAGATAATTTCTGGGAACTACTTTGCAGTCTGGCTTCTGGTAATACCAGTCACTGCAAGCTCAGCCTGGGCAGTGAAAGAGAAGGGTAGAAATTAAGGGCTGGGGAAAAATAGTACTGAGATAGTCCTGAAAACAAAGCAGGTTTTTTTTTTTTTTTTTTAATATAGCATTTTTTTAGATTAAAGGTAATGTGTAGAGGAAGGAGGATTATGTCTGAAGCTGTTATGTTTCCCATGGATGTGGTGTATGATCTTGGAGGGAATAATTTTTATCATGCAAAAAAAGCAATTTCTGTAGCTAATCAGCTCTGCTTAGACCCTTTAACAAGGTAACCTTTACCAGAAAGTAATCCATACAGGTGTCATTTTTTTGATCTGGTTTTTCATCAGCTCCTGTCATCCAGGCCACCCTGTGGGGATATTCCTGATAGAGAATGTGAACAGGCTTGGAGACATTCCTTATATAATGAGTTTCCCTCCTGTCATCTTCCAGAAATGCAAACATGCCTTTTGCTTTTGGATGTATAAAATGGGCAGGAACTGCTTTGGTTGCCAGTTTGATTTGGTTGTTTCCTTCATCAAATGTGGCAGGATCTGTTGTAACATTGTGTGTAGGGTCTGGAAAACTCCGGAACTTTGGAGCAGAAGGTACTGAATTAGGAGGTGAAAAACAGGACATTGCAAGTTAGGGTTTCTAGCAGAGAGATGTGGCAATGGTTGTATCTGCAGCTAAGGTCCCTCTGCAGGAGGCTGAAGCTGAGTTTGCATCAGAAAATTAGAGGAAAAAATTAACTTTTTAAAAATTTTTTTGAAAGTGCTATGTTTTTGGAAATAAGTGTTTCTTGCTGTGGTCTGATAGAAAGAATGAGAAGCTCCAAATGTTCTGCAGAATGCTCTACAGCAGTGTTCCAGCTAGTCTGGTTTTGGAACTCCAGTGTTTAAGAGAACTTAGTGCAGGGAAACAGCTCTCCAAGGTACTTTCGGTGTAGCTAGTGGCTCCTGTGTATTTTAGGCATATAAAACCAAAGTACCCCCGTTTAGGAAATCAAAGGAAGAGCTGTGTCTGGATGTTTGGGGTGGGATTCTCAGCTTTACTTTTGATGTCTGTATCGTAGCTATAGCTAGGCTATTTGTTTAGTCTTTTATAATAAATAGTGAGAGGAAGGGAAGGCAGGCAATTAGCAGAGTGTTTGTGGTCAGTTGTAAATGGCTGCCTGAGAATCAGATCAATTGTTCCTTAGAGCATATGATTGTCTCCATTAGTGATGAGAGCCAAAGGTGACAGTCACAGAGGGGATTATCTGATTAACTTTATATATCAACATCTGCCCATCAAAATGAGCTTTATGTATCCAACTGGAGGAAAACATTTTCAGTCTATGCCTAGAGGACAGGGCTTTCTCAGCAAGGTGATGCAGCTTAGTGCCTCACAGCAGTGAGGGATGCTGCCTGTGCTTCACAAAACAGAACTCTGCAATAGAGATGATTGTCCTGAAGACAGTAGTGACTTAAAGGCAGTCTTATCTTATGGAACTGGGAGGATTGAACTGCACCTCTAAATTCTTTTAAGTCTCTACCTTTCAAGTTCTCTCAAAAATTTAATGTAATCGCATTCTATCTTCTGAAGAGTCAATATCATTTGATTATACTTGATGCGTCTTTAAATGTCAGATATTTTGCAATTTGCCAGTGAGTTGCCATATGTTGTTGTAAAGCTGGGCTCTGAGATCTCAAAGTTTGATTCTTTCTCTTAAGCCTAAGTGAAATAGGACAGTATGTGACAAACCAACAAATCTAAGTGGCTCTGAGTAGTTTTTAGGGAAGGGGAGTCTCCATTTGAGAATGATCATAAAGTCTGTTGTTGTGTCGGTTCAGGCCCACACTTACATGATCCAAGAGATAATTCTGCTGGTGGGAAAACAAATCATCCAGTTCGTGTGCCTTTAGTTCCCTGACAATAATGTCATTGCTTTTATGTCATGTTGCTTGTAGGTTTCATTTGCCTTTAGTAGCTGTAATAGCTACTCTTTCTTTCAAAGTGAAGTGTCTGAGCCAAAGGTGTCAAGAGGCCTTGGCTTCTTGAGAAGGGGCTGCCTTAAATACTGGGCTCAAACTTTCAGAAATAGATTTTTGACAGGCCAGTGCTTTTCCTTCAGTAGCTCTGAGAACTCAGGAAGGATCACAAAGAGATAATATTTTATTCCAGAAGCAGCAGGACAGGACAAACACATAAGTAGTGGAGGGTGTTTGTTGGTCTCTGACACAAGCCATGGTCCAGACTTATTCCTGTCAGGCCTCCAGTTTACAGAAACTCTGTCAGTAAGCTGCTCTTTTGTTGCAAAGCAGCTTGTTTATTGTGTTCCCTCTGCAACCTGAGGAATTAAATGGGGAAAAATAAAAAGTTTAGTGGTTTTGGATGCAAGCTTCACACCAGAGCTTCTCTTGCTGTTTCCAAAAGTGAGTATCTTCATTACCTTAATACTTTTTTCAGTGTTGGTAGGCAGTCGACTGAGTGAAACATACACTTCAAACTGAATGGGTCTGGAGTACCTTTCATGCAGATCCCATGGTATGTTGGGTTGAACTAAGTGGTGTGTGAAGTGCAGTGCAAGCCCTGATGTTCTGCTGAGTATCAGGCTCCTCAATGCTCTGCTGTTTCTTCAGGGCCATGGAGTGAAGTGGGCAGCTGACTCCTTTTGAAAAGGTCTTGGCTGTTCAGGTACTCCTGTATCAATGAGGCACTTTTGGAAGTATTGGCACATAGCAAGTGATTCCATGTAGATGTGGCCACAATGTGTCCCTGTTGCTGATAGGGAGGGAGAGTGATGGCTTCTAAAGCCAATTTCCTCCACCCATTGCCAGCCTCTGTGTCTGGGGAACTCCCAGCTCCTCAGTTTAATTACTCATTGAAAGCAGGCAGGGTGGGACAGCTGGAATGGAGAGCTCTCTTGCTTCAGAAATAGCACTGAGATGTAAAATCCCAACTGATGGCCAGGCCCGCCAAAGGTGGAGAAACTCTGCTCTTTGTAGCTTTGTCTAAAATTTGGGTCTTAAGACCCAAAGCGGTAACATCTGCAGTGGAGTTTGAGGGTGCTACTATAACAGACGTCTAGTAACATGAGCACCCTGGTGGAGTACAGGCTGCTACAGGGCCTAATTATGGTCTTATTAATGCTTTCTTTCATCATTGCCTTCCAGTGGTGATTAGACCTATTTATAGGGGCAGAGCTCCTTAATATTCATCACAGTGTACTTCTTGCCAATCAAATCAGTAGCATCTGCATCTTTGATTGCTGCTTAATAACACTGTAGAACATGGTTAATTAAAAAATATAAATAGACTTTTCATCCTCTTAACTTATCAAAGTGCTTCTCTCCTCCCCCTGCCTTGCTTCCCTGAAAAAAAGCTAAAGTTGGCTTAGCACAGGGACTGCGGCACACCTCTCATCTCACTGCTGGAAACACATCCTGCTCTCCTATCCAGGATAGTTACCTCTTGTGTGCTCTGCTGGAGGGCTAAATTTCAACCCCTCCAGCGAATGTCAACGCAGGGCAGAACGATCCTTTGCTGCAGAATAAAATAGGACTTATATCTAGGCTCGTGCTGCATTTACAGCCAGAGCATGAGCAACTTCTAGCTTTTGTTCCTGTTGTGTGTCTACATCAGTGCAACTGCAGTGTTCACACACTGCCTTGGTCTGACCCTTAACAGGAGGAGCATATGCAATGGCACATTTTGCTTTTCTATGATTTCAAGTCTCTTTTTTGAATACAGTTATCTGGCTTTGCAGCTGGTAAACTCACAGGAGCGTATTTGATCTATGAAGGACAAGGTGATATAATTATCTTTTTTTGTTATTATTGTTTTTTCCTTGGAGGATTTAATTCTGATATTTTGTTGGGATAGCCTCTAGTCAAGCCTCTAGCACAACCAAGGAACGACTTGAACACACCAGCAGATTTGACCATGAAATTTTATGGAAAGCAGAGAATGAGGATGACATAGTAGTCTACTAAGTGCAGTACTACAGAGTGCCATAGTTAAGCGTACAGTAGTAGAAGTTTGTGATGAGACATGCAACAGACACTGGAGCAGCTGGGAGCCTTTGGAGCTCTAAAAGCCACACTTGGGTATTGTGAGCCATGTGCTGATGTAGTGCACCAGACTGGAGAATAACAGAGGTCTGTTATCAGCCAGCATGGGAAAACATTTGTCCAGGTGAACATGGTGGAAAGTATTATTGTAAGAAATTATGGTCAGTGAGAAATTTGGGATGACTTCTCACTGTGAACCAAGTTACTGATGTTGACTTTCCTCTCTCGTAGGAGAGAGCACCTTCTGATAAGCTATGCCCAAAGCCTATCTCTACTCCATCTTTTGAGTGTGTTTAATCTTAACCTGTAGCGCATTTGCATCTTGGTCTTTTCCCACTGTGGTACCATACTGGTGGTAATGGTGTAGTGGTATGTGGTGAGGAGTTTTCAGACTTGTGTTTTATTGCGTATTGCTGGTCTCTGCATCCTCACAGGTGTCTACAAGGCACCTTTTATTAGGATCCTATAAAGGAGAGACACAGGGCTAGAGATAGCTTGTCACTTCTTTTTGGAGTTGTTACTGCCTGTGGGAGTTAAAGGCCTCTAGTTCATGCTGCCTTTTCCAGTGCAGTGACAAGCAGCAGCAGCAGCAGCAACTGACTGCTAAAGCAGCCCTTGTAGCTTTGAAGAATACACACTGATTTTTTTTTTTTTTCAAAGTATTTAATCCCTCTTCTCCCCTGAGCCCTCTATTTTTAATCTCTTGAAGCATGTTAAGAAAGCAGGTATTGTTGATGGCTTGCCTTATTCTCCCTTTATTTTCATAAAAAAGTACACATCTGGTAAGTGCATGTATATAGCTTTACAGCCTGCCCTGTTGAGCGCAGCCAGACTGTTTTCTTAATATTGCCTTTGTTTATGTTCCTTTGAAAAACTAAGATATTTTAAGGTTATGGGGATTTTTTTTGTTTGTAGATAATCATCTCAGTGGTTGATCCTCCATGGTGCAGTATTTTCTAAAGAACTGAGGGAAGTTTTTCTTCTTTTACAGACTCTCTTTGCTCTGTGAGAAGTTCTCTTGGGCTTAGCCATATTATAAGAAGTCTTATTCTTGGGTCCACTGGGAGGAAACCCAAGGGGTGAGAGAAGTAAGTGGAGTGTTTTCTCTGCCTATCCAGAGCAGTGAATTGTGTATTTCCTTTTCCAGGTTCAGAGCTACAAATCTCTATACACAGCCATCAGAGTATTATACTTGGCTGGGATGATTGAACAGTAAGACCTGTTGTTGGTTCCAAATGCCTGAAAACCCTGGAGTGCTCAGTCTGTATTTGTCCTGGTTTAAGTCTTTTGGAAAGGTGATACAGTCTGGTGGAGGCTGATTTTTCTCAGTGTGAGTGTTGGAACTGAGAGGGAGAGAGCAGCTTTGAGAGCAGAGGGATAGCCACCAGCCCTGATGAGCTTTGCACCAGCTTGCCTAAGGTGAAAGAACGGACAACTTAAAGCAGAAGTGCAAATCTGAGCAGTTGGTAACTCTAGTCAGAGCTTCCAAATCAGGGTATAGCACTTGGAAGCAGGTGGTGCAGTGAGAAACAACCTTTTTCTCTTTGTTTGCACTTTAATAAGGTAAATGAGGTTATTATATAACACCAGAGCACATTTGTCTTGATCATGGAAGTTGACATAGAAAAAATAATTGAATAAAGAGAGGCTGGAGCCCCCAGATGCTGCAGCTCTTTCCCAGAGCCTGTTTGATCACACAAAAAAAAGCTCTGTATTGCTGTTTCTTCTGCCTTGTGTGACCCATAGGTGGTCACACCACTAATGATTAAATCCCTTGTGTGATCTGACATCTCTTCTTGTGAATCATACTTGCTTTGAGTACATGTGCCCCTCTCTCACTGTAGGATCCAAGTATTTCATGGCAGCTGCCATAATTCCAGCATTCTGTACTTCCTGCTGAAACATTCCAGCTCCTTCTGTAAGACTCTGGAGCTATACTGGAACCGGTTTGTTGCTTGCTAGAAGTCCCTTCCATGGGTAAGATATGAACAGTTTATTTGCACCTTTGCTGTGTATGTTATATGAAGGCTCGGACGTTGGACAGGGAGAGTTGAGATATATCTAATATGCAGCTATATATAGATACATCTAATACTAGCTATTAGACACTACATTTTTTTATATAATGTCTAATTCTGATAATGGAGCACGACAAGGAAATGTGCTTCTTCCTTCTCAGTGCACTGAAGGTTGAGATAAAGGAAGAGTCAGTCTTGCTGACTGACATATTCAGTCTTTGTTTTCCTTCCGGACTTTTGTTGGGAATATTAATTTTTCCTGTTAAATTCATCCTTGTTCCTGCAATCTCTTTCTGTTACAGGAAAGCATGTGGTCAGGCACTTACTCAAAGTGTTTGTAGAACTGGCTTGTTTCTCCATTTTGGTCCTAAGAAGTATTAAATAGCAGATATAGCATAGGATTTTGCCTGGGTCCAGTCGTTCAGCTCTTGCTGGTTTTCCTCTTCTTGCTATAAATCTCCAATTTGTTTCCTTGCACAGAAAGAATTATCTCTTGTAGCTGTCTCTGACAGCAGTTCCCAAAGAGTCTGCCACATTTCTCTAATGTGTTCTTTTTAGAAAAGGTGAGAATCTGGAACTCATCTAAGAGGCTGCATTGAGAACCTGTGAAGCTGAAGTTTACTGTCAGATGAACTGTGACAGTGTGAGCCAGAGCACACAGGGATTTTTCTGTTTTGCCCACTACTGTGTGCTCCTCTCTTTGCAGGGGAGCAGTGGGACCTGGAGGACAGTCTGTAGGTTCTGGTTGCAGGGAAAGAAACTGGGAATAGCTATGGGTGTGCTGCTTCCGAGTGTGAGCATCTGTCAGTCAGCAGCTGAACTGAGCTTGGCTTTAGAAAGGTCACTCAGAGAATTAGGATTGGTGAGAGTCTCAGAGATCATACTGGGGCTGTATAATCTCATCTGGCCTCAAGAGGTGAAAAGCTTGGTTTTCTCAGGATTACCATTACACAGGAATGGTTTTGATAATGAAGCACTTTTAAGAAGTCCCCTGCTTGCCCCTGCTTCCCACTTTGCTTCATGACTGGGCAATTACAGCTGTTTATCTGGCTTCGGTAAATTGGGTCATTGAGCTGATGTGAGTTAAAAATAGCCATTCCGAACATGAGCAGCATTGATGCAACAGAAGAACTGTAACCAGTGGCAGGGAGGATCATAAACTTGTTTTGCTGCCAGAGCCAGAGTAACTCATAACCACGTACTTGCTGTGTTATCTGGTCGCTTTGTTCCGCCTTGACAGTCAAATAGTAGATTTGAAAGGAAGAGGATTCAGGCTTGATTATGGTCAGCAGATCAAAAAATGCCATCTCAAAATTAGCTGTACTCCTCTCTGATTAACTTGTACGCTTTACAGCCCTAAATAATAATTTCCTGTCTGCTGAGTAGGCCCAGTCAAGAGGACTAATCAGTGTGCAAACATTGCTGCTAAAGAGTGCAGATACAGAGTCTGGCTGCCAGTGATGCATGAAATGAAACAGAATAGGTCTAGGCTTCCTGCAGCAGAGCCACTCTTCTGATGGCTAGGCCTGGTTTTGCAAATTTGTTAACTGCAGAAAGGCTTCTAGGTGTCCTTACATCTCATATTATTCATTATTAAACACCTCTCCCCCCAAAACCCCCAAAAGAACAAAATAACCCAAATAACCCCAGGCCCCAGAAAAAACACCCTTAAAATAACAGCCACATCACATTTACAGAAAGGCTTTCCTACACTGCCGTGGTAAGATCAGGAAGGACAAATTTGGAGGGTGGATGGTGTCTCTTGAATGTACTGGCATGGCTGCAGGCAAGTCTAATCCGTTATCTTTTCATTTTGTGAAGCAAGATAGAGAATTTAAAGAATGGGTGAAGGCTCCTCTAATTTTCACATATTAAACTGTTGTTTTAAATTGCAACTCTCTCTTCAGGCTCCTGTCCTGTGAATTTCTCCAGCATGGGAGAATTATTTTTTCTGTGTTATCCTCAGCCTGCACTGCTATACAGCCAGGAGTACAGGTTGCACACAGCAGTGTTCTCTGGACTAGCTCCTGCAGAACTCCAAGTACCATGGAGGGAATGTGGTGTGTCCTGAGATATCCCTGTCTGTTTCTGATACATTGCATTTTGATACTCCTTTGTTTTGCTTCTCAGCTTAATGAATATTTCCTTATACAGATGGACAGCAGTCTGTGTGATGAAACCCTGTAATGACCATCTGTAAACTGTGGGGGTTTTACAGCCTGAATATGAAGGCACACAGAGAAAACAAGTTTGAAGGGAGTTGTTTGGGTTAGAAAACTGTATGGATGCTCTACTCTGTTCATTCTTTGGACTGTCCTAATAGTAATGCATTTGTGAGTTTGCAATTTCCAGTGTGCTCAGAGAAATGGAGTTTTTTCCTCTTTACCCTCCTCCATGTCCTGGGAACTTTTTTGTCATTTTTGTGAGTGAAAACATGGGAGGCAGAATTTTTGGGAGTTGCTGAGGGAGGGGTGAGCAAGGCTGTCAGGATGAAAACATGAGTGATGCACAGCCTTCTCCCAGCTGAGCTACAGAGAAGGGGTCCTGGCCCAGCTGCATCTGGGAGCATCTGTACTGCTCTGGTTGTACACAACTGAAACATTTCAGTGCCCATTTAGGTTTTATATCTAAAAGGATTCTAAAATAAGGAGGCTTCTTTTAAGATAGTTACTAAGGAAAAATTCAATCACCAGAAGCAGCAAACAGCTCCTGGGAGTCTCAGAATGGAAGAGTTCTCATTAACCTACTTGAAGCAAGGGGGTGTGTGCACATGCATGCCTTGTAATTTCATGGCTGCTGTTCTTGGAAGGAAGTGGTGCTTGTGTTTCATGGAGCAGAAGTGTAAGATGAAATACTACATTTTGCCAATAAGGCTGAATGACCTGAAACATATCCACATGGAACATGAGGATGGGAGGAGGGGACAGAGCAGTTTCTTATAGCCACCCTGAACTGACTTCGCTTCAAAATGTGGTCTTTGTTTTCAGCTCTGTACTGAGCAGAGATTTCCTAAGCAGCATCCAAAAAATAAAATTATGGTTCCCAAGAGCATTCAGATAAGCAGGAGAGTCCCACCTCACTGTGGCTGTCTTGAAAAATCCAATATATCAACCTTGCTACCTTGTGCCCTTCTCTGCAGCTCACCAATTCTGTTGCAAATGCTTTCCTAAAATAATTAGAGGAGCAGAAAGTGGAAGTCCCTCAATAAATGCTGTGATAAAATGGAAGTGTGTTTAATGTGATGACCTCTTTGCTCTTTCCTTTAGGTACAATGGCTACAGTTGTCCAGAAGCACTTTTTGGAGGGGCAGACGTACTCAGTCCCACTGATCCAACCAGACTTACGCAGGGAGGAGGCTGTTCAACAGGTGGCAGATGCACTTCAGTATCTGCAAAAGGTGTCAGGTGATATATTCAACAGGTAAGGTGCTCTCACAAGGGGTTTGGGTGCCTAGCATTCAGCAATATGAAACAGAGTGCTGTGGTAAGGTTGCAGCGATGAAAGGTCATTGCAGTGGCAAGCAGTGGAAGTTCAGAAAAGGGATAAAAAAGGACCAGATGCACTTTAATAAAAATTTATTGGATTCATGTATGTCAAAGCTAGGCATAATGAAATGGCTGCAGTTAGCCAGGAGTTGTTGGTTATTAATTTTTTATTCAGTTGCAGGCTCCCACAAATTGCATTATTGCTTCTGCTGCAGCTATCCTTTATTCCTTCTTGCTCATGTTTTAAAAGGAAGGCTTAGTTACTTAGAGTCTCTTGAAGATACGTCTTTTTGAGTCATTGTACTTGAAGCAGTGAAGTAGAAAATGTCTCTTTGTTCTGATCTCTGGGACTTACAAACTGTTCTATTTGGGCTTCTGGTATTTTGCACTTTTTGTGTGTTGGGAGGGCTGAGTGCTGGAGAGTATTCTTCTCACCAGTCTCATAATCCGTCTAAACCCATTTCTTCAGGGATTTGGCCCAGACTTGGAGCCTCTTGCGTATGTGCATCTTTAAGATTGGGTCTATAACATTGCCTGTATAGCAGATCCTAGAGATTCTTGTGTTTGCCTGCAAAAAGTGGTAGATAACGTGGTGCGTTTTTCCACCCAATGCCATCTTTGACATCTCAGTGCTCTGAGATGGTGTGTCATCCCATTGATATGGAAACAGATGAGCATTTATCTTCTCATAGCCTGATTAGCAGAAGCACTTGCTTTAGTTTCAGTGGGGATCATGACTACCTAGTTTGATTTATTATGGTGTAGTCAGGACCATTTCATTCTGTCTTCTTTTGAGTTTTGGGTTTTTTTTAAGGGTAGATTGAAGTTCTTCAGTTTTTGATAGTGATATTTTGAAGGGCAGCCTCTGGGGAAAGACTAGTCCCTAAGGCTGAGCTCAGATGACTGAGAGAAATGAAGGCTTTCCACTAGAATAGTCTTTGGGCAAGGGCTTCTGGGCAATGGCTGTGTGTAGGCTGGATTAGGTTGAGTACAAGGTCTGGTTCTTTTGTGCTCTTCACAGTATGGGAACCCTTCATGATATGAGGCTGAGGGAGGGCTTCCTAGAGCTGCCAGAAACATGTGGAAAACACCTCTCAAACTTGGGACTGGTTGAGCATGCTGTTCCTCTCTGTGGGGCAAATAAAGCTATTGATAAGACAGGAGCAGCTCTTTCTCTATCTCTTTTTTTTCCCCCTCCTGACTGCTCTGTAATGCAGTATCCTGTAATTTCCCCTGGGAGATGAGCCTCTGTTTTGTATGCAAGTCACTCAGCCCTGAACAGTGACTGTGATGCTGTTCCCTCACTGTTTGGTGCACTCATGACTTTTAATTACCAATTTTCTCCGACAAGAGAGGAGGCTTCATTGGGTTCCTTGTTTGCTTTGCCTTTCCTCTGAGGTCTTGGCTCTCTGATATAATTAATAATGATTTGGTGATTATGCAGGCATCTGATTAAAAGTTCCATGACCTTGGTTGTTCCATGTCAATCAAGGGGCAAAGCTTTCAAGGTTAGAACTTTGCCACTTAGTGAAGAGTGACCTTTTATCTTCCCTTTTCTGAGATAAGGCAGGTCTGTCTTCCATTTCCAGGAAGAAGCTACCTTATCAGGGTAAGCTGACTGTTCTGATCTGCATAACAACAGCTTGCAGTATTGGTGGAGAGGAAACTTGTTTAGTGTGGCAGACTTGGCTGAGTGTGTCAAACTCCTTACTTCAGTACTACGAAGATGCATATGTTCTGGGGTAGTTTGGTGGGTACAGCTGGATTGGTACAGTGCTTTCCAGGGAGGAGATCCAATCTGTTGTTGAAGGTGGAGTGAAAGAGTGTTTCTTACTCTCAATGGAAAGAGGGATCTTTCCACAAATGGATCTCTTGACATTTTAGCTGAATTAAGTTTCTGCTTTGAGTTGTTGCTGGCATGACAACTGAGTGTAAATTCCTAAAATGAACATGTCAAGGGGACACAAGAAAGACACCTTTGCATTTGGAGAATTTGGAGAAAAGATAAGGCGCTTTTCTCCTCTTCCCACAGCTTGGGGAACCTGGGAAATGATCCATGAGACAAGTCCCTGTCAAGCTCTCTTGTTTCCAGTTGCTCTCAAACAAGTTTACTTGCTATTAAGTTTAACTGTGGCAAGGTACATGGAGAATGAGGCACTTTGCAGAGTTCATTAGTTTGTAGACAAAGGATGTGCAGGTACAAAACCGCAGGTGAAATATGGCTGAGACCCAGAGCAGACGCTTTCGGACCAGCCTTGGAGAGCAGATCTAGCAACCTGAACTGCAACCTGCAATCATTAAGAAAGAGCAGGATACCCCATCTTAGCATCCCTCTCCATCATATTTCTAACCCTCTGGAACCAGGGACCCACCTGGCTTCTTCCACATGGAGAACATCAAGGTACCACATCCTTCAAAGGAGAGCATCGACCTGGGCAAGCTCTTGGCTGCTGGGCAGTACAGCTTGATGTCTTAGGCCATACTGTCAACAGTCTCATCCTCTGAGAAAATCCTGTCCTCTTGGTGCTGATACCAGTGAGGAGATAAAGAGGCTGCGTGTCCTTCTCAGGGCTATGCTTTGGAGTAATGTAAGTTTTAACCTTGCTTATGTTACTGAATTCCATGTAATTAATCTGCTGTGGAAGCTGCAGTAAAGATCAAATTCATTGCCTGTAGCTACTGAGATTTTAATACATATCATTACTGCTTAAAACATAAATATTCTAACATAGCCAGTCTGACATATTATCTGTATGAATTTAACTCCTGACTTTTCAGAAGGATTTTAGATACAGGTCACAGGAGGCAGGACGACCAGTTTGAACACTCAACTAACAGCAGTCTTTCATCTGTTTGTTTTCTCATTTACCAGCATTTTCTGAGTGAGACTTACAGGAATGTTGTTATGATAAGTAGTTGAGGTAGGTGATGGTTTAGCTTTCCTGAGATGCTCTCCTGGTTAGCTGGGCTTAAATTTTGGGAGTTCTCCATTTCAGAGAAGAGTTTGTGTTGCTGGGAAATGTTAATAATCTCTAATATATCAGTTTGTTATTCAAAGTGTACACTTTTGTGCAACAGATTTGTGGAAAATTGCTTTTGCAAGTTATCTCATGGAGTTTTACAGTAGTAGAAAGAAAACAAATACCTGGGGTTGTCAAAGTCTAGTTTACTTTACCTGTGATCTAGCCACAAGTTGTCCAGTATACAAAAGTTCTGATCCTTGTGTTTCTTTTTTTCAGTTTATGGAAGAATTTCTGGGTTGCTCCTTTTAAAAATCTTTATTTGGTGTCTTTTACTTGTCTGGAATAATATTTTACTAAATCAGTGTATCCTTCCGTTTCCTCCCCAGTTGGATTCAAGTTAATTTCATATTAAATATTTGAAAAGGGTGTTTAATGTTGAACAAAGATTTCACTGAAAGCCACACTTCTGAAAACGGCAGCTGAAAAACAAAAGCACTGTGGAAGTGCTTTTAAGGGTGGGGAGGAAATCTGAGAAATGTGTGATTAAGGAAGGTAAGGAGTAGCTGATGGGCAGCAGAGCCTTGAGAGATGTTGTGACAGGAGCAGAGCTGAGGTGTGAGTAGTCCTGGAATTGAAAATATAGGCAAAACCTTAATCATGAGGTGCATTTGGGTGTTCCCCTCCTTGTTTTAAACTTACTACTGTGATTAGTCACAATGATCAATAATGGAAGTGGGAGACTGAATATATCCCTGTAAATGTACTTGATTTTGGAGGTCTGTGGAATGGAAACTTGCCAAGAAGGGTTTTGCTGCAAGCTGTACTGTGTTGTTTGTTGTGCAGTGGGGCTCTGGGATGCAGCTTGGAGCTTGGACACTGCATTGTATTTGTTCCTCTGCTGGCTGCCAGGGTTGGATCTTACTAGGAGGAGAGCTGTCAAGAGAGCTCCAGTCATGAGTCACATGCAGGTGAGTTCACACCAGGAGGCTGGCTGTAGCACCCGGGAATTAATTTTTCCCCAGTTAATTTGAGAGCGTTATGACTCTTGTTAACAGCAAGTTACCTCATGGTACTTTGGAGTTGTCCCAGAGGTCATCTGAAAGAGGATGCTAAGTCTAGGTTAGTTTCAGATACTCTCTTGAGAGGCTTGTAGCAGCAGTCACTTGCTGCCAGGAAGATTAAGCAGAAACAGTGAGGTAAAGAGTGAGTGGATTGCCTTGTAGACACGAGGAAATGGAGTACAGGGAAGACATTTTGCCTGCAGATAGTTGTTATTCTTGTAGAGGCATTTTTCTTTTAAGTGTAGCACACACTTTTTAAGAAACCATTCATTTATTTTGGCTGTCATGATGCCCTGGAAGCTAACTTTGAAAGCTTGTAAAGATGTAGCTTCAGAGAAGTTCCCAGACTATAGGAGGAAGACTTTAGAAGGTGGCACGAGGGTCAGATCAGCATGCCTGGAATGCTGGTGGCAGCTGACACTAGCAAGCATCCTACACCCTTAGCAAGAGGCAAAGGGAGACTAACTCTTCTGCAAGAGTCCAAGTCACAGCTCTTTCTGGGTGCTGCTAAAATCCCTATGCTTAAAATCTTGAAGGATCTGAGGCTCCAGGCTCCATTCAGATGACTTCACATCACTTGGAATGGGTAGCAGGTTGGAAGGGGCACAGATAGAGCTGTCACAGCTTGAAATGAAATGAAAATAGCAGCAGAGAGGAGACTGAATGGTATTAAGTCATTAAAAGATTATTCCTTCTAAATTAAACAAACACGGTGGAGAATTAGCAAGACAGGATTCTTGCTCGTCTCAGAAAGTGCTGAAAATCTGTGTCTTTTGGACTTCCAGAGATTAAATGTGTCTTTTGAAGGACAGAAACAGAATGTTAAACTTGATTCTGCAAAGAAGATGCTTTTTATGACAGTCATTGAAATGTAATGATTACTTAAGCCCTTGCTCTAAGTCCACTAACAACAGCTCTTCCACATCAATTTTGTCTATCAGTGTTCATCTGTGAATTCTGTTGCCCTGAAAGGAAGGTGATCAATCTGTTCTGCCTTAAGTGATTGAAAGGCAGGCTTGAACTTAGTAAGAAAGCTGTAGCCTTTTGTACACTAACAAGGCCTTCAACATTTTTTAGAAATGCGAAGAAATTTGAAGAAATTACTGAAGTGCTTCACCTTCAATATCCTCCTCCAAGCAGACTTCAACTTCTTGCACTTAATAGCAAGTCTACAAGTAGTGACAGAATTTAACGAATAAGTAAAACATTCGGTGCTGGTATTAATGCAAAATGTTTCTCAAAGCATGAGATGAGTTTGCGTTAACTACAGAAAACATTCTGTGGACAGGAAGGGCTCTTAATACTTGATTCTGTGTCTGAAAAGAAAATGATGAAATATTTTGTCCAGGATGCTGAAATGGTCATTCAGGAGTACAAAGGAAATAGAAGCTTTACTCATATCCTCAGTCACTAAAAGTAGGGGCAGGGACACCTCCCCTTAGATCAGGTTGCTCAAAGCCTCATCTAGCCTGGCCTTGATTGCTTTCAGGGATGTGGCATCCACAACATTTTTATGCAACCTATTCCAATGCCTCACCACTCTCACAGCGGAGAATTTTTTCCTGATACCAAATCTAAATCTGCCCTCTTTCAGTTTGAAGCCATCACATCTTGTCCTACTACTACAGGTCCTTTAAAAGTCCCTCTCCAACTTTCCTGTAGCCCCTTTTAGGTACTGGAAAGTGCTCTAAGATCTCTCTGGAGCCTTCTCTTCTCCAGGCTGAACAGCTCTCTCAGCCTGTCTGCGTATACAGGCTCTGTGTATGCTCCGGCCCTCTGATCATCTTTGTGGCCTCCTCTGGGTCCCAGAGCTGGAGGTATCACTCCAGGTGGGGTCTCACCAGGGCAGAGTAGAGCGGCAGAATCCTCTCCCTTGACGTGCCCACACAGTATTGGATTCAGCCCATACCACTGTTGGCTCTCTGAGCTGCCAGCACACGTGGCCAGGTCATGTTGAGCTTCTTGTCAACCACCCCCCCCAAGTCCTTCTCTACCCAGCCTCTACTCGTGCTTGGGATTGCCCAAACCCAGGTGCAGGACATTGCTCTTGGCTCTGTTGAACTCCATGAGTTTTGCACAGGCCCAAGGCTCAAGCCTGGCAGGGTCCTTCTCAGTGGCATCTCTTCCCTCCAGTGTGTTGACCATGCCACACAGCTTGGTGTTGTCAGCACACTTGCTGAGGGTGCCCTCAGTCCCACTGTGTGGGTGCAATCATGAATGACTGCTCATACATCAATTTGCTCTAAGTGAAAAAGTGAAGGAAAATGCAAAATTGCAGGAGAGGTGTTCTCGTACTTCTGGAATTGGTGTCAAAGCTGCCTAGCAAAAGGAGGGACCCAACAATTTCAGACTTAATGGAACTGTTGAGAGGATTCTCTCTATTCTTACCATGGTAGTGAAATATCTTGTGGAAATACGAAGACAGTTTGATCAAAACAGATGCCATGTGCAATAGGAAAGGCAAACAGTAAGGAGAAACTAAGGTAACTTGGGTACCTATGGCTAGTTGATATATTTTAGTTTGTGGGTTTTTTAACCCTGATGGGGAAGTCTCTTGTTTGTACTCTGTGCCTTGCTGAAGAAAATTCAATATTTTTTAGCAGCTTTCAAGTTCTTGTGAGGTAATTCTCTCTGGTCCTTAAAGACAGGAGTAGACAGACTCCTTGAGAAAGCATGTGAGAGATTTAAAAGTGGGAAGAAGAATAAGATTTATCTATGTAAGTGTGATTCAGTAGCTGGAAAAAGTACCCAGTGGAATATATTCATTGTGGCTTGAGCATCCAGAGGCCTGAATCTGTTCCTTCCTCTCTAGGTTATTTTCATTCTGCTTTTGCAGCTCTGGGGTGATCAGATTCATTCTCAGAAGGAGGATTAGCTTCTCCTCAAAGGGTGAAGGAGTGATAACAAAAGAGAACAGAGGGAGGCAAGGTTGCAGTTTCAGTAAAGTTCTTTTTTCTTTGTTTGGTCATGAGCAAGGGGAAAT
>JAWWEU010000040.1:67137006-67149307 GCA_035583155.1 Acropternis orthonyx | reverse complement strand
AAAGAGAACAGAGGGAGGCAAGGTTGCAGTTTCAGTAAAGTTCTTTTTTCTTTGTTTGGTCATGAGCAAGGGGAAATCCCATCTTAGCTTCTAGAGGATTGATTATGACAATGCTGATCCTTTGTAACAGGAATGTGCCTGTCTGTGACTGGATTTCCTGAAAAGAGGTGTCCCAAAAGAGTCTGTGATAAATCTTGACACACTTACTAAAAAGAAGTTCTTGATAGCATAGGAACTTCTTGCTGTGCAGACTCTGTTCATACAGCAGAAATTTGCATCTTGGAGAAAATCATTAATTAAAAAAAAAAATTATAAAAGCACATGTAGTTCATAGTGGCTTTTTGGATTAATTTTCTTTGCTTTTTTCTTGTATTTTTATGTGTTTGTAGATTAAAATTAATTTGCTACCATCTATAGACTCCCTATAGCTCAGCAAAACGTACCTAAAATGTTAAAGGGGCTATGATCTTAACACAAGAGATGCCACCAGTGGTAGCCACCATTGCTTATTATTCAAAGGCTGTGTTCCAAAACAGATAAAGCCAGTTTCTAAACCCTCTATGGAAATAAAGCCTGTAGCAGCAAGAGGCAAAAGAGACAAATGCTAGACCTGTTTGTGGAGGAGGTGAGAAGTAATAATCTAGATGAAGATTGCCTCCTTCCACCAAAGATTATTTTAAAGCACAATTTGAAGGCATAGCTGTGACTAAGTTGAAGAATGGGTCGCTTTGTATACCCTCAACTGCTATAAATTGGGCTTTAAACTTTTATGAGCTATCTTGTAGCAAAAAATACAGATGTTTAATTACCCTTGCTTTTAGTGCTGTAAGAAGTGGAAGCCCAAGAGGACCTCTCTGCTACTGACAAGATGGAACTTTTTGCTTACTGAACTGTTTGGCATTGCAAAAGTAGTGTGCACTATGTACTTGCAATATCTGAAGCTGAGTGCAGAGGGGTCTGCTTGTGGAGGCTTATGGGCTTCAGAAATAGTCTGACACATTAACACAGTGAGGTTTTAAATAGCTATTAGGTCTAATATCCTACGGCATGAGAGTGATATATCTAGAAATAATAGTGGAGATGTTGTATCCATAAAGGTGAGAAGAGACTTCCACACTGAACCCGAAAGCAGGCTCTTTTCTGCATAGCAAGAGCACTGAGAGCCCTTTGAGAAACAAGTGAAAAAATCTGACAGGAGATGGAAGTGGTGGTGATCTGTGCCCCTAACCATGTGCCAAAAAGACTTGTTCTGGTGAGCAGTGCAAGTCTTTACAATGGAACTAGGTGTCCACCTTTGCATGTTTATTATCAGTTATTTCTGAAGCCAGAACTGCATGGGCAGGTTGACAGCTTTTCTAGGCTCATCTCTTGACCATTGTTTCAGACCATTGTTGCAGAGTTTCTTCACAGTTCAGACATGTGAATCACTGGTATGTGGTGTTTGTGGGGGCCCTGAAAGTAGCACTGGGTTGGAGGGAGGCAGGAGTTCAGTGTGAGTATGGTGGGAAGGCGTGTTAGGGAAATGAGGTTTTATTTTTGTGGGAGGACACACAAGTTGGACTACAGTGTGTCGCTGGTTGTGTTTTGCTGGTGCCAATCCCTCAGTAATTTAGTGTGATGTCAGTGTCAATTCAGGGTCCAGGCAGTGACCTGGGCCTTGAGGGCTGCCCGGAGAGCGGAGGTGAGACTGATCTCCCAACCACACTGTGAGTGAATAATGCAGAGAGTTCTCATGGCTGCAGTCCTTTAGTGTGAGAGTGTTAAGTGTGCTTACAGAATGTCTTGTGGTGCCCTGAGGAGGTTCTCCAGGAGAACTCCAAAACTCTGCTCTTTGTGCAGCTTAGTAAACATCCTTTCCTTGAAGTACTCTGGATGTCAGTGGATTGGAAGAATCCACTTGATGGGAGATGCAGTAGCTAAGATTTTGTCCAGCAATAAGTCTCTGTTAATTAAGAGAGTTTTGGCAACGATCTTGTGAACTTCCCTACCCAGAAAGGATCACTTTCCCACTCAGTCCCTTACCCAAGTGGCTGTAGCTCTTTCTCTCTAGAAATAAGCAAGGAGAAGCAGATCATATGTATGCCCTAGAGCCGAAGTGTTCCCTTATTCCTTAGCCTACACTTTCAGCAATATTGTCAGGTTCTCCCACTCTTCTTGACACAACTGCTATGTCATTCTTTTTTTATACAAAGTGATAGCTCTACCTCCTCAATCAGCTTCAGACACTGGAGCCTCACACAAGTGTTGGAGTAATTTTCTGTTCCTATGGATGACTTTTGTGTACTCAGTCAGCCCTGGAGGAAGAGATGCAAATAAGTAATTTTGTTTTACAGGCATGACTTCCATTAGGGATCTAGTGCAGAGAAAACTGTCTGGAAAATAACACTGAGTGGCTTGAAATGCGTATTACAGGCTCTCTCCTATGTAAGTGGGAGTGTGCACACTGAGGGGAGAGTTACAAGAGGAACACCAGTGCCAAAGGTCTGTTCTTCACACTTGACTGGCGGATTCAATTCCCTTTCCATGGTCCTTTTGACTAGCTGTGGTGCTGTCACCGGGCTTTTGCAGATGGGGTAGGTTAGAGTTTGGGTGTAACTGCAACTGACAGTTAAGACAGAGCGGTGCTTTTGGAGACAGTAGATCCATTTGCAGATGCTAATGAACAGGTTCCTGTTTTTCTTCCATCTAAATTATCCAGACAATCATTTTATTGAAGGAATTCACCATGCTGTGCCATTAAGGAGAGGAGGGGGTAAAGATTGTTTTGGAGCCTAGGATAAGGGATTTGCATGGTAGAGCGTTAAAGAGGAACTCCAGGTGGATAATTTAACATCTTTTGAGTTGGATTCCTTTCGTAATTTGTCCAAGAATATGATCCTTATTCTGGATTAATATACATTATAAAACCAGGTATTTGCATTTGAGTTTACTTCTAGGACTCTTGTTTTAGACCGAGCAGCAAAGCTGAATATGAAAACATGCTTACTGGGCTTAAGAGACATAACAGGACATTCCTTTTAGAAGAGGAGGTAAAGCTGTTGCACTTCTGCTCTGTGGGAGTGCAGCAGGAATAGTGTTTCTGATTATCTTGTCATATATATAACATGTCAGTCATTCCAGTAGCTCAGTACCAAGAAGCAAGAAAGTTCATGGTCTTCCCAGTGCAATTCTCTGTGTTGCTTTGTCCCAATGACTGGGTTGGGTTGGTTTTGCTTCAGCAACAATACTTTTGAAAGTGACATCCTGGATTTTGCTAATTCCGGAGCAAATTCAGACTCTCTGTGACTCTTTTTATTAGGAAGGGAGGGTGAGAAGCTCCCAGCTGAACAGCAGGCAAGGCTTTCTTTGTTCTTTTTAGCACATGAGTGATTTAGGGGGGGTGGAACAAACCGCCACACAGCCAAAATCATGCCCTTCATTACTCTTCATGCTTACTTTTAGCTGTGATGAGGGTTTTAACCTGGTGCTAAAGGCATTGGTCTGTGAGAACATTTATTGTGTATGTCACTGGGAGAGTGGTTAGGCTATTAAAATTTATGAATTTACAGTCCTGGCAGTTTTGGGGTAGGGAAGGAGTTTTGAAAAGTATACTGTACAAATTCGTTCTAGTATTACTGTGAAGATAGTGTTTCCATTCTTAATGACTGTTTGTGAGTCACTATGTGGCCAAGATGAGTTTTAAAAGGACAGTGGTGAAAATGAAATCATGAGTCTAGAACTGTTCTAAAGTGATGTCTGATGACTGATGTGCCACAGACTGTTCAGTGGAATAACAGAGAAGCTATCAGTCCAAGCATGGCGGTGTCTGCTTTTTGATGCTGTTAGGAACATCTCTGCCTGTGGGCCAAAGTCTTCAGGGGAAAAGTAATTAGAAATCCCCGAAGAAAGTGCTGTAATCACTCTGGATAGGTGTTAGATGGATAAGGTGTCATGAAGAATTGCTCTAATTTGTTGAAGAAGCACTTATGCCCAAATTAGCTTGTTGATGGGCATATCACAGAAGGTGCCTTTTGAAATTTGAGTGTGACTGCAATTGATTATAGGAGAATGAATAAGTAACACTAAACAACCTCTGTTTCTGAAGAGCAAATACTGTGAAATAAAAAGCTTCATTTACAAAACTTATATAAAGAAACATTTCCTTTAAGAGAAGGAGACCCGTTTTGAAAGAAGAGTATCTGTTATGAGAAGAAGTTCAAATTGAAAGCATGGGTGAGAAAGGGAAAAGAAAATTGAAAGTCAAGGCAAAAACCTTTACCTTTAAACATGTGTCTTAATAGTGGGCAGAGGCTATAGTTTGGATCCCAAGAAAGAAGTGGTGGTGATGAGAGAATGGTCAGTGTTCTGTGTCAGTGCTTACTGGCTGTAGTTTATTCTGGAGAGCAGCAGGGGGATGGACTTGGCAATGGTGAAGGTGCTGAAAAAGGCAGAAATACTTAACACAGGTAGCCTTAAGCTCAGTAAAATGAAAAATTAAACAACTACTGAAATGTATGTGTTAACTCCGGTGAATTAATGTAAAGTGGTTCAAATTAGTGAATTATGGACTGAAAATCTGATCTTCTGGGCCTCTATTGTGAATTTTCCTAGGTTTCTTTTGTTACAGGGGACAAATGATTCCACTCTTGGATTCACAAGCAACTGAGACTTAACACTTGGAAATTGCTTTGAGATCTTGGGGTGAAAAGTTATGAAGTTCTAAGGATATTTGATTAAATGCAAAGAAAAGCAGTGCTTTTCTTGGAAAACCATGAGTGTTTGAACTCCTATCACCAGGAATCATTTTCTGCTCTGGAAGTGGGTGTGTTTTGATCTGCATTCTTATTCTTGGTGACAATGGCTTGCTCTGGTAGCAGAGATCAACAGACTGAGGGCAGCATTTGTACTATGTGCTGTGTGGGTATAACCCCCCCCCATCCCAACGAATAAGCTGGAGCTTACTTTTCCTGATGTGTTCAGCCTTCCATCAGGGCAAGACCAGTAGAACTTTTAGGGGGTTGTTCACTTCCATTGGTTTTTATCACGTGTGTAGCTGGGTACTACTCACCTTGGTCAAGAAAACTTACTTAAAACCACTTGGAAGATCCGGAGGAATGTGAGATCTTTTTAAAGGCGTTAGAGCTCGCTACCTCTGGATATGGCTCACCACAGAGTCACCTGGGCATTTCTCCACTCACTGTGTTTCCTGTGACTCCGTGTAGTGATACGTATTTTCTTCTTAATGGGAACAAGGAGGAAGATCTTTGGCTAGTCTGAAAATGAAGCTTTGATGTGAGACAGGGAAACCTAGTATTTGTGTACACAGTTGATTAATTTAAGGTTACAAGGTGCCAAAACACCTTCTCAAGCTATCTGCCAAGTAAGATCTATTACTTCAAGCAACATGGCAACAAAATATACTTTTGACAGTCTTGTAAAATTCTGTCCAAACAGGATTAGCCTTCCTTTCACAAGTGATTTAAAAAAAAGAAGGAAAACAAATGCAAAAACACTTAACGCTATTACTACAAAAGATTGAGCTTCAGTGAGTAAATACTTGTGAGATTTTTTTCAAGGATGAATGAAGATTGTATAGATAACAAACCAGTTACTGTACTTTATTGGTAACTTTTACTAGTTACAGTACTAGTATCAGTTACTACAACACCTCTCCCATGAGGAAAGGGCGAGAGAGTTGGGGTTGCTCAGCCTGAGGAAGAGAGGGCTCCAGGGAGACCTTTTTGCAGCCTTTCAGGACCTAAAGGGGGATTATAAGAAAGATAAGGACAAACTTTTGAGCAGAATCTGTTGCCATAGGACAAGGAGTACTGATTTTAAATTAAAGGAAGGTAGATTTAAATATAAGTAATACCTGTTCTGGGATGAAGCTGGTAAAATACTGGAGGAATTTGCCCAGAGATGTGGTAGAGGCCCTGTTCTTGAGAATATTCAAGGCCAGGCTGGCCAGGGCTTTGACCAGCTTGATCTGGCTAAAGATGTCCCTACTCACTGCAGGGGCTTGGACTAGATGGCTCTTAAAGGTCCCTTCCAACCTAAAGTATTCTATGATTCTGCACTTACAGCATCAGCTGCCTGTTATCTCAAGACTGTTCCTGTGCCTGCTGCTCTGGAAAGCAGGTCCACTGCCAATGGGGGAACTCAAAAGATCACCTGTGAAGCTCCAGCAATGCTGGTGAAGAGCTGTTTTTTCCCATTACTTCTTTTAGAAGTAATGGAATTCTTAAAGTAATCTTTCCCAAAAGTTTTGTTTGTGTATTTTAACACTATTAATGGAGAAGTAGTTTGACCAAAAGTAGCCTGTACAATTTAAAGAGAAAATCTAATTGTGTAATTTATTTGCAAACAGTGACCTTCTGCTTAGTATACACAGACTTTTTTATTTAGTATATATTTCTTCTAAAAAAAGGAAAGAACATCTGCTTTCAGATCAGTCAGTGGTGGGAGGCAAGTGCAAAGAAAGATTGGAAGGTTAAAGAGGAACTTGTTTGTGACCTTTTTCTGTAAAGAATAGAGAGAAGCTGCTTTTCTGGGGAAGAGAATAAGCTGCAGGGGAAGAGGGAGGAGGGTGCTGTGATGATAGATCAAAATTCTAAGTTTTCAGTTCTACATAAACTTAATTCACAGTAGCAGGACTACCTTGTGAAATGGGAGATTAAAGCTCAAACTGAAATGATTTTTGTATGAGAACATGATTTGTGGAGAGTGATACATGCCAGATCCTGCTGAGGATAACCTGACAACCTTGATCACTCTCCAATCTGCAAAGCGGTTCAGCATCACAGGAGCAGGGCACTGTGCAAACGCTGAAACACCTGCAAATCAGGCTTGAGGAGCAATCAAAGTGAGATAAACATTCATTAGTATAATACCCAAACCCTTAATGGAGGAAGGAACGTTGATTACACTGTCTCACTTGGGATTTCTTTCTGTCAGAGATGGTTTATGATGACAGTTTCTGATTACACTTACTCAGACACGAAGTAAGGCCTTTAAAACTGCTTAAATGTGGAGAGAGAAAAGCAGAAAGCAAACAAGTTGATCTTTCTTTAAGTGATTGAACATGTTTGGTTTTTTATAAGAGTATGCATTTTTGCTTTTTGCCTTTCAAACTTTTGAGGTGAATTGGTTTTGTGAGCTGGTTTTGAATGCTTCCCTGGGTCACTGTAAACCGTAAATGTCTTAGCAGTCTTTCCTTTGCTCTCCCCATCTCGATGCTGAGATGTTGCCAGCTGCTGGGGCAGAGGCACTGTGTGGGAGTGGAGACTGGGTTTCTTGCAGTTCATTTCTGACACTACCAGTCATGAACTCTGAGCTGGCCAGTGTGTAGGAAGTAATGGGTAAGGCTGTTGTAGAGAACACTCTCATATATTCCAGCTGAGCTCTCTAGGCCCACTTCAGTCTAGGGATTGTGCATCAAAGTCCTGAGTTATAGGTACTGAAGGTGATGTGTTGGTTTTTCGTCATCACTTCAGCAGCCTGAGGAGCCATAAATGCCCATGGCCTTTTCTCAGAGAAGATTCTTGAACAAGAGAACACTTGAAAAATTTGAGATTTTGCTCTTCTCAGCATACAAGTAGAAGAGAGCAGTGACAGAGGTCATAGGAAAGAAGCGGGTAAGGAAAGAGCTCAGAAGCCTGAGAAGAAAGGTGGACATTTAGCTCCCTCAACACCACCTTCTTCTGCTGCTTTCATCATGAGATGATGTTCTTTAGGGCTTCTCTGACTTTCAGAAGAACACTGAAACATGTCCTAGAGGTTTAGTGGTATCTCATTCATCAGTAGTGGTATCATGTCAGTTTCGGCACCAGTGCTGTGGAACAATGAATGGCAGCCAGGACTGTTGTCTGTCTTTGTTACCCTGCTCCAGCACCAGCTGCTTGAAAGTCTGGGAATGTAATAAAATACAAGAACCATAAACTCCATTGCTTCTTGTTCAAGCCTTCTACAGTTTGGCAGGAATTTAATAAAAGCACACTGTTAGAAAAAAAAGAAAAAAGGCAGCTTGACTTTCAGGCAAAAAGCCAAGATTTTATAGAATAAATTTGCTATATGTACCCTGAAGTTTAGAACAGCAATGCCAAGCATCCCCCTGCTATCTCTCAGGGCTGGAGCTTGAGCTGGGAGACCAGAAGCCTGACTTGCTGTGATGTTTCCTCATTTAAGGAAAAAAGTAATTTAATACTTCGTCTGCCTTATCCTCCTGTGCAACTTCATTTCTCATTCTGCTTCGTAATGTTCTTTCTCCTTGGTTGATCACTTACTTTTGTACTTCAGACATGAAATGGAAGTTCTTTGGTATTCTAGAGAGGTTTGCTCCAGCCTCTGCTGCCTCACCTTTCTCATTCACCTTGGTGTGGAGCTTGCCTCTTCTCTCTCCCACTTCACAAGTTTTGTCATCCCTGTCACTGTTGGGTGATATGTACACTCAACATAGACAGCAAAGGGTCTCCTGCTGCTGTGATGCTTCCTTACAGCTGAATTCTGTCTTGCTCAGCCACCTTTCTGGGAACCTGTCATCCTGTCTTTAAACCAGCTCTCATTTTCTGATGCTGTCTGATCTCTCGCAAATATAGATGATTTTAAAAAAATCACAATTTTTTTTTTTTGTTGGCACTGTGGAGTGCTTGGAGATATGCATAGAAATGTAGTATTATTGGCAATGCTGATGACAGTGTCCTGGATGCCAGATTTCTAATGCCTCAAATCCTTTTCCTATGGGAGCAAGAAAACAGTAGTTTTTACCCCACAAGTAGACACAGACACAGTAGAGGAGGTCTTTCAGTAGCTGCCCGAATGTGGGATTTATCAGAGAAGTTATAAGAAAACAAGAGGAAGTGATCTGCTCTGTGACTGCAGATGAGACAGAGGATGGAGGCCAGCAAGAGAGGCAGTGATTTGGGAGGAAGTATTCCTGGAACTTGCTGTGGGTGTTGGAGAGAGTTGCCTGTAAAATGGAGAGGAGTTTAAGGCAGCAGGATGAGGGCCTTAGGAGAAAGGAGAAACAAGATCTAAGTCAGGGGTGAGATGCAGGGGGCTTGAGAGCAAAAACATTTCAGAGGGACAAGAGTAAGTGAAAGCTTGAGTCAAAGCAGCTGAAAGATGGGCTTTAATATCTGCTTAGATCAAAAAATAAAAGTCTGTACGGATTAAGTGATAATCCACTAGATAGATTTAATCTACCACATGTATTACTTCCCCAAAGAAAAGCATTGGGAGGGGAAAGTTGATCTGGCTCAGTGCCCAGGATTTGAAGGTAGGTGGTATATTCTTGTTCTGCAGGCCTCCTGTTCTCTTGTCCCAAATGAAGCACATCCTGATGAAAGGGAGGGACTGTCGCCATAGCCTCCTGCTTCTTTGCAACTCCAGAGTCACATTGAATCTAACCAAAGGCATTTCTCAAGCAGAAGAGAGCACTGAGAGCAAAGCAACACAGCAATGACTAATAATTTAGGCATGGGGTAGGTTCAGACACTGATGGTGGCTTTGGCTGTCTGAGCAAAGGGTTCTGAGAGGCAGCAGTGGGCATTTTGTTTACACTTACTCTCCTCTGGTTGCAATTGCCCTTCAAACAAACACCGCTCAGTAACGTGCTCCTCCTTAAATGGAGGCTGAGGTCTGAACGCCACCTTGCTTCAAGCACTTTGCTCCTGAAATCCTTGGCAACATCCCTCCATCCCTTTCTGTTTCCTTTCCTTACAAATACTAGTTGACTTCTTAGAGTAATTTCAGTTTCCACAGCAATAGAAGTACTAAAATTGCTGGAGGATGATTGAACATGAGGGGGTTTTCTCCATGTATTTTTTTCAATGTCAGTATGGTATATTGTCTCTTTTAACTAACACATGCAGCTGTATCTTGAACTGTATGTGCATAACAGTCATGCACTTCTAGGAGCCTTTACATGTGATGGAATTTAAATTAGTTGGATTGAGGGGATTTAATATTTTTTTTATCTTGTTCAGCAACAAATAAATTAATTCTGTAGACTGATGTGTTGTGGGCCTGCATCTGTGCCACCTCAAGTGAAGGTTTTTGGCAGAATTCCTAAGGTCAGTGGGATTTGGCCTGTCAAATCCTAGTGTAGGAGATCACAGGAGAAGGTACAGAGTGGCTCAGAGAAGAGCCATCATGGTTTGAAACACCTAAGCTGACACTAGACAGCTTCCCCAGCTTGTGCTGGGAATGGGCTGTCTGCCTGATATTGTCCTTTTACTGGTTATATTTGGTGGGCAGTAGGGATGGATGAAACTGTGGACGTCTTCCCTCTTTCCATATGGATGCACCATTACTGTTGCAGCTAGGATGCAGTAATTGCCAGTCATGTCCCGGGTTTAGGGTTGCTTCCTTTGCAAGAGAGGTTTCAGCAAACCCTGAGAAAGGTGTGTGCAGCATGGTGGGCTGAGAGGTGCTTTGCTCTCTGTTCTTCCCATGGTGCTGTCTGTGCTACAGGAGGGATGAGGGGTCTGGCACAGAGAAGCCCTTTGGAATAGCCAGTGCACTGCTGTGTTTGGTGGGGGTGTAAAGGGAGTTGAGGCACTGTTCCTCTCCTGCACAGGTATTTTAGATGATGAGAGTTAAATATGGGAGGGATTAAGAGTGAAAGGTAAGTGTAACCGGGATTCCTCTAAAATTCCTTTTCTTCTTCATAGCTAGCAAAAGAGTGAGTTAGGCAAGGGAGAGGGAGAGGTTGATAGCTGGTGAAGCACTGGGGATAATGTGGGGCAGGAAAGGGAGCAAGGGAAGTGTTTGACTGCCTCACATGACCCACTCACATTCATGGAGTGGAAGGGAGGAGCTTACTGGTGTCCAGGTCTGAGCTTGCATAACTGCTTGCTTAACACTTCCTTCTGGGAGAGAAACAGGTCCTGAGGATTGTTTCTGGGAGTCAGCAGGGCACTGGCTAAAAGGCAACTGATACCTTGCTTTTGTTTGGAGCTTCAGGAAAGCTTTGAGTTCTTCTAGGGGGCTGGTATACTCACAGGTGAGAGAAAATTGCATCATTGATTTGAGGGAAAGCAGCAAAGCAGAAATAAATGACTGGGGTTTTTTTCAGTTTTGAAGGAAGTAAAAATAGTCAGATGCCCCCAGGAGTAGTACTGGAAATAGTGTCAATCAATGCAATTACAAAACTTCTAGAAAAGAGGTGAACTGTGAGGTGGGAAAATGTGTTGAGGAGAGCAGTTAGGAAGACTTAGGTCCTTCAGAGGCATCTCACACTTGAACAAAACAAGGCAATGGGACAGCCCTATGATACATGAAATTTGCTGCAGACAGGTGCTAGGAAATGCATACTGAAAGGAACAACAGAAACTACTCTGAGAACCTATGAAGTGTATAAGTGATGTCGACTTACTCCACTGAGTCAGAGGGAGGGTGTGGGAAGGAAATCATGAACAGATTTGCACTCAGTGTTGGTACAAAATACAAGCTGTTAGACTGTGTTTAAAATAAAAGGATGGGGAAATGGAGAATAATTCTGAGAGGGAGAATCTCATGAGGTTCAATTTTGCTCATCTCCTACTCCAAACAGAATAAAGTGGAAACAGGCTGTGTGCTATCCTGCCATGTGCATAAGGAAGGATTTTTGTGCCTCTAGGAACAGGGGAGCATGGCTATAAACAAACAGAAACACTGAAAAGTGTTTAGTGAAAGAAGTGGGGTTCTTTCAGAGTGATATGAGGTGAAATAGGCTGCTTGTATGGCTGTTTTTCACTACCTACATTGTGGGGGGCTTCTAAACTGTAACAGGGAATGGCATGCACAGAGTGAAAATGCTTGAAAAGATGGGTTTGGTACAGTTGAAACTGGGAATCGTGGATCACTGCTGATGTCAAATTTGTTACTGAAGGGAGTTATACAGACAGAGCAGAAAAAAAGGTGTGAGAGTTCTCTCCTCAAAAGCAAAGAAGGACTTTCTGTGAAATTGAAAGACAATACTTGAGATTGATTTTTACAGGCACAGAATGATCTGATGGAACTCATTGCTACAAAATGTTGCTGAAGTGGAGTGCTCTCTCTCCTGATGGGTTGTATAGCCATAAAAATATTCTTTGCTCATTTCTTTGGAGGGCTGAATATTTAGAACACTTTTCAGCTTTTGACCTTGAAGCTAGGGAGAACCTGAGCTAGGGAGAACCTGCTGGTTATGCATGGGGAAGGAAGGTCTCTTCAGAGAGGGTGACTCCATAGCTACCTGTAGCCAGCAGGTCTGCTCCCAGCATCCGTCCTAACCTCTGGCTGAGCCTGTGTGACTGTTCCTGCAGCATGGTAGCCGCTGTGCATGGCACACACGTGGTTTCAG